>PNEQ01089089.1:0-30803 GCA_003012365.1 Medauroidea extradentata | reverse complement strand
ATATGTAGGCTTTAAAAAAAATGAGTCGTTTGCCAGTAAAAAAAAATATTTTGTGCCATTTTGGCTCATTTTCATGCTAAAATATGTGATACTTTGGGTGCAAGAATCTAAAAATCCATTGTGTTCATTGCAACGGAAAAATTCAGATAGAAACTTTGATGTATTAGTGACAAAACAATGTAGCGATTTTGTGATAGAGGTATTAGTTCATTTTGGAAAAATTATTTTCGAAATCACTGCAAAACTACCAGGCATGGCCTTAAACGCATAATCACTAAATTGCTAATTCCAAAATACCAACCAAAATACTTCTAGTTACGTAATTATTCTTTATGAAAAGTATATTATGGAATGACAGAGATCTATTAATATATGTAGTATTTGTAAGTTAACTGCATTCTGAAAAAGTACTGTTTGTTACAAACTGTTGACGAAGCGACGTTTCCAAACCTTACAAGACTTCCAATTACTTTGTTACTCAGGGAGTTACGTGGCTTATACTGGAGATACTATGTTGAAATCAAATGTTGCACACCAGTGATAAGCCTTTAAGATACATTGTAATGAACTCAGTATTTGAAAAAAAAAAAAAACATGCGTATGTTACCTTGCTAAAATTGTTTAGCTAATTCAATAGCTTTAAAAAATGTTTCCTTTATTCTCTAAGCGACTTTACGCTTCATTCACGATGAGCAAAGTAATTCTGTTTTGTCTGGAGACTAAGAAAATAGCACACTGTTAAAACTTTCTGTGAATTCCCGGATAATTTACGGAAATGTGTGTTTAATTAACGGAAACATTATTTTGTAACACTGTTATATATAATTTTGTTTCGTTAATTAAACATATGTAAAACTGCGAGACGAAACTAAAAAATAATCGTACGCATTATTGTGCCTGCATTCTAAGTGTCTCATACATATGTGAGTTTTCACAAGTGAAGCTAGTTGCCTTCCGTAAATTAACGGACACTTCTGGAATAATTTTTACCAGCACTACTTCGTAAAACAACGGAAACTATTTTTAACAATGCCACCTTATGTGTGTGAGTTTTTAACAACTGTTGTTTAGTACTCCTTAGTAACATACTAAAAAATTCCACTGGCATTCGTTACCACTTGAAATACTCACATGTACACCGTTATAAATTTTAACGGAAGTGTATCGTTAATAAACGGAAATACTGTCCGTAAACAAATACGGAAATGTCTATAGTAAGTATACACTACGGAATCATGCGTAATATGACCATGCGTCTGCGGACACTTGCACGAAAAAAAAATCGTAAAATTATGGGTTAGAGAGCTGTAAATATTACTGCTATATTTTAATATCACCGGTAAATCTGCAACTGTAGCAATATAGACATGTAAGTATGGTTCAGTCCCGTGTAATGAAACTGTTCCGTGAATTTCACAGAGGTATCCGGAGAAATTTGTACCGTAAATTCCGTAAATTGACATAGAAAAATTGTCGTAGTAAAACGTATATTTTATGGCTTGATCAGTTCTCACAACTCCAACTTGTTTTTTCCCCAAGCATCATCGTCTTCTTCTAGATGGCTATATTTGATTACGTCTGTGCGTACGATTGTTTTTTTCTCCAACCGTACTGAATAATGAATGATAGAACCTCACACTCGTACGTAAATGAAACGGAAGCCGCCGTATTAAAGTTTGTCTGCCTTGGTAACGAGAATAAAGATGCATAATTTTGTTGTAAACTGAAAACCGGCCGTATCCTAATTTTCTTCGTTCGTTGCCTCGTCGGAACCAAGTAGTTTCAGCTTGTTTTTTTTGTGAAGTCTGACCTAATTTCGGTTAATCCCTGCATTGTAATCTCCTGTTTTTTTCTGTTTATTGTTGTGTCTGCGTAATCTTTAACCGAGACTATGTACGCCAACGCATAATATCCGGATATTCCGGAGGCGGTTATAACAACGAATTGGCCTAATCATAAGCTTAACCTAATAAACAGCGAACTACATAACGGTACTCTCGTCCTAACCAGGATCGTAACAGAGGTATGCAACAGGCTCAGAAGCGAACGTCTGCGTGCATTTTTTTTTTTTGCAAATGGTAATGTTCTACAGAACGCTAAAGCTTATAATGTAGTGTGGTCTAATGTTCCAATGCCCAATGTAGTGAATTGTAGCTTAGTGGTGCGTAGTTCCGGCGTAGTTAAGTTATTGGGTGGTTTTTAGTGATTGAGTGGTTTTTAGAGATTGGGTGAATTTTAATGATTAGGCGAATTTTAGTGATTGGACGATTTTTAGTGATTGGACGATTTTTAGTGATTGGGCGATTTTTAGTGATTGGGCGATTTTTAGTGATTGGGCGATTTTTAGTGATTGGGCGATTTTTAGTGATTGGGCGATTTTTAGTGATTGGGCGATTTTTAGTGATTGGGCGATTTTTAGTGATTGGGCGATTTAAGTGATTGGGCGATTTAAGTGGTTGGGCGATTTAAGTGGTTGGGCGATTTAAGTGGTTGGGTGATTTAAGTGAATGGGTGATTATTTAGGGATTGGGTGATTATTTAGGGATTGGGTGATTATTTAGTGATTGGGTCATTATTTAGTGATTGGGTGATTAGTGATTGGGTGATTAGTGATTGGGTGATTAGTGATTGGGTGATTAGTGATTGGGTGATTATTTAGTGATTGGGTGATTATTTAGTGATTGGGTGATTATTTAGTGATTGGGTGATTATTTAG
The DNA here is from genome assembly GCA_003012365.1 of Medauroidea extradentata. Lineage (NCBI taxonomy): Eukaryota > Metazoa > Arthropoda > Insecta > Phasmatodea > Phasmatidae > Medauroidea > Medauroidea extradentata. The sequence goes on along the minus strand of PNEQ01089089.1, from coordinate 28,087 downwards.
TGATTGGGTGATTATTTAGTGATTGGGTGATTATTTAGTGATTGGGTGATTATTTAGTGATTGGGTGATTATTTAGTGATTGGGTGATTTTTAGTGATTGGGCGCCACTTAGGTAGAGAACCGGAAATTTCGCGAATTCGTTTGAAAGTAAGTTAAATTTCAAACTATTGTACATGATTGTCACTTTCACGAATGGGTAACAGATTTATAAACTAGTCGTTGAGGACTGAGCCAATAGCAGACACATGTGAAAGTAAGCCAACGCTACTTAGTCAGGTGTACAACTGGTGCAGAAGTCAGTGGACGAGTAGCTGAATACATTGTGTGCGTAGTACTGCAAAATTACGTCAGCAGGTGGTTGAAGCCGTCGGATTTCCGCATCTATATTAGTGATAGGTCATTTGATATTTGGCAATTTAATGGGTGGGATACTGTTGTTCCTTATTTGTTCGCTGTTAATTTAAACGTTCTGCATTGGATAGTTTCTAATTTGGTCGTTGCTCGTTTGATCGTTGCTCGTTTGATCGTTGCTCGTTTGATCGTTGCTCGTTTGATCGTTGCTCGTTTGATCGTTGCTCGTTTGATCGTTGCTCGTATGATCGTTGCTCGTTTGATCGTTGCTCGTTGCTCGTTTGATCGTTGCTCGTTTTGACAGTAGGTAAATTAGTGAATTGTAATCCAAAATTATTATTTTGAAACATAGTCAAAAATTTGCAATGTGGCAAGGTCCGTTGAATTCTAGAGGTGACATTATTTTAATACATAAAATCGGACCACGTGGCTATTACTGCAGGTCAACTAGAAATGTCAAACGGAGCACTGTAGTTCATGTTTATGGCTATAGTTACGGAAATAGTCGTTAACAAAAAAACTTGCATTCCGGGCTGATACGAGGCTACATGACTTGCAGGGAAAGCTGAGCAAGTCTCCTGCGTTCATTGATTGCCACTTTGAGCGTCGGTTCTGGCGGTCTGGTGTGTATGTATGTGTGAACATGTGTGTGTGCTCGCTGGGAGGATGTTTAATAGCGGTCCGGGTGTTTTAATGCGGCCGCGAATACATTGCGCATGTTTGTGGTTGGTATTCCCGAGGCATATTGCTTCCCCAGGCGGCTGCCAAGGCTCAGCGAGGCACCCCCCAGCCCTGCCAACCCACCATGCTAGAGAGTTATATCTGCTCCAATACTGCCAACACTTGGAGCGAGACGGTGAAAGCTCGCGGGCGGAATTTCTCTCAGTTTCCGCGGCGACGCAGGTTGATGAGGTACGACGGCAGTAATGAGGTGCGCACAGCCGCATACACTGTAAAAAAGTGTACGTTTACCAGAATAGGCTTGTGTACTGCGGATGGTATGGTCACGTAGCGAACCAAGTATATATTTTCTTTCTGCTTCTAACACTCCAAAATGTATTTATTTTATTAGAATTAGATGAGTATGACTAAACACGATCGAGTGAAGTGAAGAGATTTTGGTCAGCCCTCAACATCGAGGTCTTCAGCGTTGATAAGGGGTGACATGATGTATGGAGCAGCGCCAGAATGAAAGGGTGGGAGAAGAGGGATATCCCCGAGAAAAACCTGCCGTATAGCGACATCGTTCGGCACGATTTCCACATGAAAAGTTCCGGGGATCGACCCCGCCGGGAATCGAACCCAGATCGTCTTGGTGGGAGGCGAGTGTTCTAGCCACTATGCGAACAGCTACCCCGAACACTATCAAAGAACGTATTGAAGAGTACGTTATGTATACCAGTACTGAAGTTCAGGGTTCATGTATGAATTAAAACTTGTTTTTCCAAACATTTAAGGCCATGATTTTTCATTTATTTCAAACAATAATTGGATGGAGTTATGCAGAAGGGAACCAATCCACAAATTCCTGAAGCGGAGATATTCAAGGTCAAAGTCTACTGTGTCCGTATAAACCTTGTAAATCCTGGTTTTCTGACCTCTTCCTTTTATTCTAATATTGTGATTTAATACTTGTTATTTTTCTAGGCTATTCTTCATACCTTCTTCTTCTAATTGGCGTGATTATCTCAAAATAAATTACTTTGTGGATTGGTTCCATCCTGCGTAACACCATCCAATTGCAAATTACTTAATATTTTTTTTACCAAATGCTTTGAAAAAATTTGAGACTGTGTACAGTCATACAATACACAATTTTGACAGAACGTTTTTTTTTAATAATGTACCATTTGCTAGCAAAGAAAAAGTTATTTTGCTTCGTTTTGGCAACAAAATGTGTGATATTTCAGGGGCAAAAATCTAAAAATCTGTTTGGTGTGTTGCAACAGAAAAATTCCGATACAAACGATGAAATACTGTATAAGTGTTAAAACTGCCAGAATGAATTTTTTATATATGTATTAATTTGCGTTAAAAAAATATTTCTGAAACCACTGCTAAACTAATAAGCGAGGCCTTAAGGGCGCGGCTACCCCAATTTTCGTCACAATTTTTTTATTTTTTATTTGTACCGAATATTTTTTTCCTTATTTTAGACACAAATATAACTAAATTTGGCCCTTATGAAATTTTTTTATCACTCATAGTTTTCGCGTAATGGCTTGTTAGTCGTATTTTGCATGTTTCCGTTTTAACGACTACACTAAAACTAACTGATGTACCAAACTCAAAAAAATCACAGTGGGTAAAGACATTGCAGGCTACAATGTCATGCTCATAAAATTAAAGAATAAAAATTATTTGAATTAAAAAAAATGCAAATAAATTTTATTCTTTATTTTTACGAGCATGGCATGGTAGCCTGCAATGTCTTTATCCACTGTGATTTTTTCGAGTTTGGTATATCAGTTGGTTTTAGTGTAGTCGTTAAAACGGAAACATGCAAAATATGACTTGAACAAGCCATTACGCGAAAACTATGAGTGACAAATAAATTTCATAAGAGCCACATTTAGTCACATTTTGTGTCTAAAATAAGAAAAAAAATATCTGGTACAAATAAAAAATAAAATAATGACGGTGAAAATTACGATAGCCGCGTCCTTAAGAAAATGTTCTTGGTTTACTGTGGCATCTGCCCCACCAGTTATAACATATTTCTAGGGGAAGTAATATTTCGCTTGTTCAATGTACTGCTTGCTGTAATCCGCTGCCGTGTGTAGTCTACACTTAAACCTCGACAGTTTGGCCATTAGCTGCTCCGTGTGTAGTCTACACTTAAACCTCGACAGTTTGGCCATTAGCTGCTATTCGTTGGAACAGCAGCAGGCAATGAACGAATAGACCCGGCTTGGCTGTATAGGACAATTGATTCTAACATGTTGATCACTGAACTCGCCGACGGACGTCCACTTTTAGCGACAGCTGGTTGTGTTCTCGTCTGAGAAGACACACTGAGGATGGAAACCAAGGTGACATTGACCGGAAGGGAGTATCTGTGATTGTAGAAGAGAAAAAGTGAAAGTAAATATGAAAACACGTTTATCTTTTAGTCGGTTTTCTCACTCAAAAAAGTTCTCAAAGGGTTTTAATACATACATGTAGTTACAAAAGCAAGTAAATTATTTGTTTAATAGAAGAATATGGAGTATGAACAAATGAAGCTACATTACAATATTTTCCTGAAATTCCAAATTTTTTACGATATATTCCATATTAAAACTTGTACTATAGAAACAGATACAACTTTTGTCTTTGCTTTAAAAAAATTACTGTCGTGGGTATAGTAGTCTTTGAAAAATTATAATAAACAAATCATCCTGAAATGGTCCTAATTTTTTAACTAGGGATACTCCTTAACACTGCTTGGGGCACGTACTTCCCCCTACTCAGAAAAAGGGGGCAGAGTTTTTCTATTTTTTATTTTAATTTATATGTGTTCTACGCGTGATTGTGTGTGTTGAGGTTATTGCAAGCAAAGTGTATTCGTATTTTTTTACGTACTACCGGTGTACTGTAATGTACTAGATCTTTGTTGAGATCCACCTGCCTGTAGTTTGTTGAGATTTTTATTTATTAGGTCTGTGCTCTCTAGCCAAAATCCTGGGTGTGAGCGTGCCACACCTACTACATTCTAAAAATAGTTTGTACATTTACCACACATTCGTATAGAAGCGCTAAGAAAGTAGGTATGGTATAATTGTTTCCCAGACATCCATGGTAGCACTCCGAAACGTTTTATAAAACACTAAAATGTATATTAAAGTTACCAGACTTGTATTGTAACAAGTGTAAAAGTTTGTATATTTACAAGACGGAAGTATGGTAACTGTACCATACTGTTTAGATTAACTACTTCCTAAAAATTTTAGGATGAAGTTTTTTTACAGTGTAGTCTTAACGGCTCCACAAGCAACTCGAGAGTTGTTTCTTCCTTTTGAACACATTCGTGGGCGAATCGCATAGGCGCGACAGAAGCGATACGACAGCCGCGATGTGAAAAGCAAATATGTCCGCCAATCATCACCGAGGTTTCTGTGACGTCAGCTCGACAGGAATGGCGGACGCGGTGCGAATTCCGAACAGAAATTATATCGATTTTGATCCGATTCGGAGTTTAATTTTTGTGCCCAAATATTGGCGAAACTGGTGAGTTGGTAGTAAATTGCTTTTATTAATTTTAAGAATATTTTCTTCGGTTATCATGCAAATCATAACCTTCACAACAAACGTGTAATAGTGCATTTATTTCCACATTTCTGAATGCCAGTGAGTATTTAAAATATATTACAAGACACTAAACTAAACAAACTAAAATACAGTAAACATCTGTGGCTGTCGTACTAGAGGTTAATATGTAGTGGCAATGTATTTGTCGCATGGCAGCCAAACAAATGCTCGTAATGACGAGAATTTTTGGCGTCGCATCGCTATAGATACGATTATTTCGCGTATTGATTATAGATCAGGTTGAACGCCAATAACATATACTTCCCTGCTTCTTCTATGATTAGAAGACAGCTGTTTTAACACACCTTTATCAACCGCAAGCCAATGATAAATCAGGAAATAAGTCGTGGGGAATACACGTGGTACCAACTAGAATAGTTGGTCTCCTGAAAGAATTCCATTTTTTACAGTTGTGTTGGCATTCTTTTTACAGATGTTTCAATGGGGAAAAGCAATGTGTTCCTCTTATCACAGGTGATTTCCGAACAAACAAACTAAACTGTCTGCAAACTGTGTTGGTTGTGAAAATTAATAAAAGTATTTTTCTGTAGCTCTGTGCACACGTGGTAATCTTAAAAACTGCCAAAAGCTAATAATTATTACCTAAGATAGACTTATATATTGCACAATTAGTAGGGGCCGGAAAATTTCATGGATTCAGTGACCTTTACGCTAGAATGCATTGTCCTGTGTATAATCAAGCCCCGACCATTTGTCCACTAGCTGTTACTCACTGGAACAACGGACGATGAACGAATAGACAGGGCTTGAATATGCATAGGACAATGCGATTCTAGCATACCGGTCATTGAATCGGCGAAATTCTCCGGCCACTAACATTTAACAATCAGCTGAGTGCATTTTTGCACAAACCAAGTGAGACGGAGGCTAAAAGTGTTTTTACGTGGAAACTGCTTTCAAAATAAATGCCAACACAGCTGTCTAAAAATGGACTTATTTCGTGACACAGACTATACGGTTAGAAGCCAATGGATAATCGCCTGTGGCCAGTGTATGTATAGGACTGAAAAGTCTAGGCTGTTGCCAGATAAATACGCGAAATACTCATGCATCTACGCATCGCTTTTGTCGTGTCGGTTTGTCGGGCCTATGCGATTCCACCGTCACTCTTTACCGCTGCGGCACCGAAGGTCGATTTCAAGCCATCTGAAGACGCCGAAGAATTGTGGGAGGCGCACGGAGTCACCTGTAGAATTTCCACGCGCCCTAACACCGACAGCGGAGCTTCTGGCATGTGATACCCTCCACGGAGCACTCTTCGCTTCGCCGTCAAAGAGAACGCGTTACGGCCAACATTACTCACGTCGCGAAGGGAAAAGAAGGAATCCATAACACTGCCACTGGGGAAAAATATTCTATTTCCAGCAAGCTTGTCGCAAGCCCCAAGGGGTGGGGAAATTTTTTTTTCCCTCCGGGCGCTCGTCGGCAGAATGGAGGGAGGGTTTTCATTCCTGCTGTTCGCCGTCGCCGGCGGACCATTTATCACGATTTAAAGCTATTAGGTTGAGAGATAGATGGCGTGGGCGGTGTGGAGGACCAGGGACAAGCGGGGGGAAGGGGAGTGGAAATATGTGAGTGCGATTCGCGGGAACGTGTGGTGTTAACCTCCCCCTGCCACCCCGGAGCGCCCTACCTTTGGAGACCTGGTCCTATTCCGCTCCATGTTTGAGAAGGAGGGTGGGACTCAGACCACAGACCTGTTCGCGCGTCTGAAAATCGCGTGCGTTTCCAGCCACCCTCACCTGGCCACCTCTGGATGGGGGTTAGTGGTGGGGAGGGTAGAATATCACATCTGCAACGCAACGAGTAAAGTATCTTCTTTTTTTCCCCCACCCTGTTAGACATGTGGATTGTGGTGTCCATATATTTTACGATACTTCACAGTACCGTAATTTCAAAATACACCATATTACAAAGAATCTTTAGCACCGTGTTGTCTGTAAAATCAATATTTTTGCGTATGAACACGTTAATTGTGCTATGCAGAAAGTTGCCTCACCAAGTTTGATAAAATAGAACATAAACACTTGTTACTGAAATTTATCTATATTTTTTAATCATGTTAATATGTTCTCATTTACAAATACCCTACCCCTGTTATTGGTTATTTTTAGCTACTAATGTTTTAATGTATAATAATTAAAAGTTTGTTTTGTTTTTTCGATTGTGGCTTGGATGTCTTCTGCGTAACACCATTCATATGTCCGTAAATAACTGTTCTGAGAACTATGTTTCTTTCCAAGAGAGGTAAAAACACATTATCTGTAGACGCAGCTTTTTACTTTAGTCCTGTCGTGTGTCATTATAGAAGAAAAATGGAGAAAATGGTTTAAATATTGTCATGAAGTTCGGCATAGTAAAATAAAATAATACAGAAATTACATATTCTATAAAATTATGTGTGGAGGACGTGTCGACTAGAACTCGCTGTGACTACGAGGTGGAAAGCAAATAACTAATTATGTATGTATCAGCAATGAACTGAACCTTAAAGATAAACCATAAACACGAAATAAACTCTGTAATTAATTATTCAGACTTTGGGGGGAAATAAACACGTAGCTGCGTATAACGTAAGCCTTGCAAAGAAAACCCCAAACATTTATTTCAAAAAATTGCAAATAACTTGAATAATTTTTAACCAAATGCTTAGAAAAAATTTGAGACTGTTTACAGTCATACGATACGCACTTTTGCCAGAGCGTTTTTTAAATTAATAAACCGTTTGCTAGCAAAAAAATGTTTTGCTTCATTTTGGCTTTGTTTATCACAAAATATGTGATATTTCAGGGGAAAAATCTAAAACTCCGTTTGGTGTATTGCAACAGAAAAATTCAAATACAAACTATGATACATAAGTGTTAAAACTGTAAGAATGAGTTACTGATAAATGTATTAATTTGCGTTAAAAGAAATAATTGTGAAACCAGAAAACAAGACTAGACGAAACAACGATGAAAACACAGAACACAGGAAGTTTTCTCAGACGAGACTGTCGCGACGTTTCGGACATCTGATTCCTTCTTCCGACAGTTTATTTGTGATTTAACACATTGTCATGTAATTTTTTTTAAAATGTTTTATTATTCGTGTGTGTGTTGCCTACAACCAATTCAGCTTTTGTTTTGCCTTTATCGTGTTTTCTTGGTGCACTTTTATTTTCCTAAGAAGCCACAGCTAAAGATGATGGTATATCGCGAAAATGTTTTATACCAACATACCCTTGAAAACACTGTAGTTAATTACAACACACATTACTAGGATTTATTGGTTTGTGGACATAGGCCATTGATCATGTTTTTGCTGATCAAACCTGTGTTGGATGACAAATAACGAAAAACGAACAAGAAAAAAAAATGTATATATAAACGCACACAAAAGAAAAGCAATCCCAGAAGATCTGTCAGTTTTTTTTTCTTGTTCGTTTTTCGTTATTTGTCATCCAACACAGGTTTGATCAGCAGAAACATGATCAATGGCGTATGTCCACAAACCAATATATTCTAACTGTAAACTCCCATTGCAACAAACATTTAAAAATCTCACACATTACTAGGTTATGTACGTCTGGTACAAACGTACCTGTCTGCAGACCAATAACAGGCATCGAATATTACAACAGCGGGATTCTAATTGACTCCGTCAAATAGGGTAACAGCTTCAAGTACAAGCGAAAGCCAGTAATCTTCTGGTAAGCTGAACATATTTTGAAACCTAGCAAATAGTCAAGTTTTCCCGCGATAAACCATTGTCTCTAGCCATAGCACACAAATTATATATGGCCACGACAATTCACTAAAAGCAAAAAGCTAGACTTGGCAAATAGTAACACGCGGTAATTAATGTCCTACGTTTAAAGTCAAGTCAGGTAAATAAGAAACGAGGGCTATCTTCCTTATTTAAAAAAAAATTATTTTTGGTTTATCCAATAAATATAATCTGATTAACAATGGCGAAATCTCATAAACTTATTTAAGCTATTGAAAGTTAAAAAAAAAAAAAAAGCTAATCGGCTTACAAGAATAATACATTAACTTCAATATCTCTGGAGTAAAACTTAAGAGCCCTGTTCCGTTACGTTTCTGCTTACTGTCTGTTTTGCTTGTGTAGTATTTCACCGAACGTTAAATATGCCAAGAAAACACAAGTTACTTACCAAACAACTTAAAAACTTAACTTAATTTTTCTTCTCTGTGATTCTCCGGATTCGTTAGCTGCAACTTCTCATATAAAATTTCATGTGACAATTTTGTTAACATTTTTTTTTTCTTGCTGCGTGATCAACTATTGTGTAACCACGACTGCTGAGGTGAGGTTAATTCTAGTAAAGGTTAGGTAGGTAATGTAATTTATAATGAAAGAGTTTCACAAAAGAAAATTTCTGCCGGTATTGCGCTGGAGTTGGTTAGATCTTATACAATTCGAGGATGGTGAAATTACAACCGATTTCGACCACTTAACCAACACCAACGAAACTAGCGCCGTATACCGTCCCTTGGCCAAAATAAAAAAAAACATTATCTTTATGACTCGCAGACAATAAAAAAATTAAGTTTACAAAAAAACATTTTAAATTTTGAAGAGATGCTTGAAAATACACAGACATATCTTTATATTTAAAAACCTCCTTGTACACTTACAAATAATTTTTGTATATTTACGCTTGAATTCTTATAAAATTTAATTTCACGACATTTATTTGAAGCGACACTAAAATGTTTTTTGGAAACCCGTTTCCAAGATTTTTTTTTTTGTAAACGTACAAAACATTTTGTCAAATGTGTATGTTATTTTCTTTCACATCTAACAATCTGCACATACAAATGTATCTTTCTAGTCCACTCAGATATTGTAAAACGTAAACTACTTTAATTGCCTGCAACATTCTTGTAGTGCCTAAGACTGATAAAAACGTTGACATTATTTTTATGATAAAAGTAAGTTTTTTGTTTCTGTGCAGTACAGATAACCTTAGGTGAAGTCATGTTACAGAATCTATAGTAGAGACCTGGAATTTTCGTGAATTCATTTGAGAAGACTTTAGATTCCTACAAAAGTTGTGGTCTCTCCAAAGAGTATGACGGTAACAAAATGATACTACCATGCTATTGGCAGGATTGTACTGCGCGCGCACCATTCCGGCAGGCGCGAGTCGCGATGCAATGCTGCGTGTTTATTGTTATTGTAGGTAATCATAACAAAACCGACCTTTGAATAGAGCAAATCATTTTCTTTCAATATTTTTAACCAGTCTAAACAAATGTAACGTAATTTAAACTAATTTTACTAACCTGAACTAATTTTACTAACCTGAACTAATTTTACTAACCTGAACTAATTTTGAATAACCTAAACTAATTTCGACTAACCTAAACTAATTTCGACTAACCTAAACTAATTTCGACTAACCTAAACTAATTTCGACTAACCTAAGCTAATTTCGACTAACCTAAGCTAATTTCGACTAACCTAAGCTAATTTCGACTAACCTAAGCTAATTTCGACTAACCTAAGCTAATTTCGACTAACCTAAACTAATTTCGACTAACCTAAACTAATTATCACTGGGGTATTGGCAAAGGGCGGAAAAGAGGCCTCCGCAGAACGGATTCCCTGACTAAAATGAACAGCCAATAGGGAGACACTGTTAGTAGAGTCCACAGCCGCATTAAAATGTCTAACGCCTTTGTGTGTGTTACTTCCTTGAATGTATCACTGTTTACTAAATTAGATCTTTTTGGAATCTGCACGAATAACAAACATGCATAAAACATTCACCGACTCCCACGTTGCCTTGTCAGATACTCACTATAGCAGTAGCCAGTAAAAGGTGGCTGATGACAGGGTGCACATAGGACAGTCGAGTCTAATAGAAAGGTCGTTGAACCCGCGAAATTTTCGGGTCTCTATTTATAACGCAAATTAATTAGTTTTGCGTAGTAGGAGGTTTAATCGAAAAAAGTCTCCTTGAAGTAGACTACATTTAATTTTATACTATACTTAAAGTCATAATTTGTTAATATTCACATATTACTTAGTGGTTTACACAGATTCAGAATGGAGCAGTTTCAACTAATGGAATATGTGCAAAACTATTGGCTAGTCTAAGAATATTCACTAATTCCGATGTATAGTGACATCATTACAAAAGTAAATCCGTAAATATTCACTAATTCTGATGTACAGCATAAAATAATAGGAATGAATTAAATTCCTGTGAGTATATTGTATCTACATCGGTTAGTGTACGGATGTAAGTTACGTTCAATGCTATGTGTGTTAAACTCACCCTATAGCTAAACCTCAGTTTCCGCAACAACAAAAAATGCACTAGCTCACTTAACACGAACATTAAAATGGTACAGCCTCCTTGGAAATTTACCACGACGCCAGCCAGGCCTTCGTAACAGTAATAGGGATAACAAATCGTCAACCGAAAATTGCCGAAGTTTGTTACCTCCGTTGAACCACTTACCAACGAAAAATAAAAGTTTCAGTGAAATAACATTTAAATTATATTATACATTTATAATAACGCATATCATTAAAAATAGTCTGACAACATATTGAAAAGTTAAATGTATTAAGGAAAGTTATATGATGCACAAGACGATTCTGAAATGTCTCTCATGGTTCAGCGGCGGATGTAAAAAAAAGGGGGGGGCTACCGGTCTAAAGGGCCCCCCCCCCCAAAAAAAAAAAATCATGTTGGACATTATGTAGCCAAAATGTGTCCAGTCGCCTCAGGGAAACTGGACTTTTGCTCTACGGTGATCCAAGTACATTTAATGTATCCTTCTTGTATGTATGTTATTTTTAATGTTATGTAACAGTAAACATCCACACTTTTGAAATTGCTGGTATTTTTTTTACAATCCTACATACATACGCAACACCCCCCCCCCCCCCAAATGTTTCTAAATCCGCCACTGCCATTGTTCATGATGCATGTTGTTATGATGTTGGTGCTAAGGAGGGGAAGAATAATTGTATACTACTTCGGGGAAAATAATAGGAGTTAGGACTTTATTACATGCTCCCTGCACGAGATAGTTCAAAGAATAGCAATTCTCACTGTCAAATTTTTATTTTCATATTTGTACCAGATAGTTTTTTCTTATTTTAGATATAAATTGCGACTAAATTTTGTTCTTATGAAATTTGTTACCTCTCATAGTTTTTGCGTAATGACTCGTAAACGTCAAAATTTGCATTTTGCTGTTTTATGCACGACACTAAAACCAACTGACATACCAATCTTAAAACATTTGTAGTAAATAACGATGTTGTAGGCTATCAGGTATCCTATATAGAAACAAAAAAAAATAAAATATTTTTGTATTGAAATAAAAATTGCTCAAGTTTAAAATTACAGTTTAAAAATTAAAACTTTTTTTTTTTCAAAAATATATTAAAAAATGTTTTTATATAGGAGACCTTGGCAACATCGTTATTCACTGTAATTCTTTTCAGTTTGGTATCCATTGTTTTTAGTGGTGTACATAAAACTGTAAAGTGAAAATTTTGACGTTTACGAGTTATTATGCAGAAACTACGAGAGATCAATTGTGACTAAATTTTGCTCTTATAAATTGTTTTGTTTAAAATAATAAAAAAAATATCTGGTACAAATATAAATATATGACGTTGAATATTGCTGTAGACCGTGCTTAAGAGAGACGAGAAACTGTTAAGTGAAGAGGTGTGTGGGAGTAACGTAGATTTATTTGTGGTGGAGAGTCCGTGGTTGGCAGCAATGAGTATTAAGCAGGATGTCTTGAATTTCGCCGTAGAGCTTTCCCCGCGAATGTGTTTCATCGACGTGATGGCAATCGGAGTGAGAAATGTGGCAATTGCGCGGGCTAAGCGTTTGCAATTCGTAGTAAATAACGATGGCCAGGGAGAGAGCCAAGAGGCGGAGAAACAGCAGCTGTTGCGTCCGTTCCAGATTCAGTGCAGCGTTGCCAAATGTACCGAAAAAATTCTGCTGTCGGAGCAAGTATTTAGTTTTAACATGGTACAAAGTTGTACCGGTTATAAGAGATATTTGACTAAGGTTTTTTTTTCCCCCCGTTTGAAGCAAGAAAACGGGAAGGGCGATAAGTCGACTCCAATGCGTGCGTTCAACTCAGCTTCGCCTCTAAGCGCAGAGGACTGAACTAGCGTGTAATGTTTTCGTAGAAAGTGTTTTTCAATAGGACTTTAATCAGTGACCCTATTATTTTATTTGTGGAAAGTATGAAGTTAAGTCCAACGCAGGTCGTCATAATTTTGTTTTACAATTACGGTTGATAGTTTTACAGATACAGCGATAAAAAAAAATCCATTTTTTACCACTTTTGAGAAGCTGGTAATTAAGTTTTTAATAAGTGAGTGGTATTTTTAAAACGCTAGAGACATAGTTTTAAGTGTGTCTTCTCTTCGTAGACATACTTATTGAAAACACGTTTAATAGTTATACGTGGAAAAACACTTTTCGTACCACGCTACGTCACATATCATGCGCCAGGTCCAACTAACTCTTAATAGTGAGTAAGTTAAGAGCATATGTCACTAATAGTGCTGAATTTTACTTAATTACATCTTGATTCAAAATTTAACAAGATTTATTTGAACATATGACTGTGTGGGACTAACTGACTTTTTTATTACGAACACTGTATTCGAAACATTAAAACGTGATTATGAATTAATAAAGCTAATATATAATATAAGAAAGTAGTTTTTTCTCAATATGTATTAAAGGCTAAATGGGTTGTAGTACCAAATTAGTCCACTAATATGCATCTAATGTAATGTTTCATTGAAGAGACATTGACGGTTATTCGTAATACTCTTAATTTTATCATATGAAAATGAAAAATGTTTTACTAGATGTGACACATCGTCTTAAGGGTGTTCAAGTGCGATAAAATCATAATGTTATATTTTTATGAAATATTGATACTTTTGTAAACGATACTTGTGAGTACATTTTACTCTTACGAAACAATTTTATCTCTCATAGTTTTCTCATAACGGGATGTCAAAGTGAAAATTTGCTTGTTACCCTGCCATGCAAATAGTGAAAACCAACTGACCTACAAAATAATTCACTGTGAACTTGCGTCCCATGAGCTATGTAATAAAACATTAATAAAAACCCACAACGTAATATATTGAATTTAAAAAATTGCAAATTTTAGAAAAAGTTACAAATTCATATTTTTTTTTAATACAACAACAGTTCGCGGGACTTTTTAAAATGTTTAGATATGTAGCCCATAATGTGTTATTTCACTTAGAATTATTTCGCGTACGTAAGTCAATTGGTTTTCACTATTTGCATGGCAGCAGAACATGACAATTTTGACTGACTCACCGTTATGAGAAAACTACGCCAGCTAAAATTGTTTTGTAAGAGGAAACTGCACTCACAAGTATCGTCTTCAAAACTAACAATATTTCATATACGTATACAATTATGACTTTAACGCATTCAAACACCCTTAAAGACCTGAGCCCGAGTTTCTCGACTTTCGAGAGAATTTGTTTTCAAACCCAGACAAAGGCTGATAACGTGAAATTGCTCTGTACTGGTCCCGCAGCCTAGGAAAGCTTTTGAGAGAGTGGCGCAGCGGACGTGAAATGGTATCTACTACACAGCTACCCGCCCCACATTTCCCCTCCCAGCCAAGAAGAAGGGAAATTACAGAGCCCTGAGTGTGCCAATAGCAGCTACAACCAATCACCAGATGCGCACACCTCCACTGGTTAGGGGCAGGAGGTGGAATTTTCCCCTCTGCGCATCGCCAGGACCTTTCCTAGCTCGCGTGATCAGTAACCTTGTCGCAATTTGGTTTTAGTATGCAATATAATTTTATCCCGACAAGCGGAACGAACATATTTCCTAATTTATCAATCGAAACCGAAATCAGGATGGCCGGAGTCGGGAATCGAATATGGATCCTTCCGATTGCGATTCCATCGTGTTTCCGATTGCACCACCTCGCTCGGTTCAGAACATTTATTTACGGTTAATAAACGCATTATTTTAATTTCACTGACATGCAAATTGGACATCTACGGCCAAAATACATAGTTGATGTAATTGTTGATTATAGTTTCGTTTGAGAGATTATTTCAAAGTGTCTACCGTGACAAGTTTGTATCGTCCTCTATTCGTATACAGTATTAATACTTGTGTAGAGACTACCGTAAAACGAGATAAGATTATGCCAAGTGGGGTGAGATTGTGACAACCTAATTATATATGTTTACATCTACAAATATTTTTTTTAAAAAATGTGTATGTCTATAGTACTAAAGAATAAATCAAAAACTTTTAGTTAACACCAAATGGAACAGAAGGATAAAAAATAATATGCTATTTTATATGTATAACTACTTAGGTTTCCACAACCTCACCCCACTTGGCATAGTCTCACCAAGTTTTACGGTATGCACACAGACACTTTCAGGGTACATAATGGTGATGCTGTAATAATGAACGTAACAGTGCAAAGTTTCCTCTGCGCTTTCGTTCATTACTATCTTTACCAATTTTTCCCCATTAGTGATTTTTTGTTTCGTCGCATCTTTGTTGTCTGTGAAACTTATCACTGCACTTGAACATAAATTTCAAAAGGACTGTACAAGGTGTGTATTTACTTTTGTACAGGAAATCCAGAAACGGCCGTATAGTAAGCATACCACGCGAATCCTGGGCTATATTGGAGACGAAAACGTTAATGGCAAAATATCGCACAATGACATGTTATATGCACTGTGTGGCAACATAGCACGTAGGAACTCCCCTCTTGCGCTCCACAGTTATCTTACTACTATTGTTCTGATATGCATATTATTGGTCCATGTTAAAATTCCTGAGTAGCCCAAACATGATCCTACGTTTACTCGACGTAACATACGTAAAATTATACCTGGACCGGAAGCGCAATAAAGGACTGACTCCGGTGCAGTGTCGCCAAATTGTGCGCGTAAAATTTCTTGTATTTTGCCACTTATATTTTCGTCAAAAATATATTCCAGGATTCGCGTGGTCGTCTTTTCTGGGCACTCTGTATACATGATACTTATAACATTTTGGCAAATGAATTATTGTAATAAAAATTTTAATAAGTCTGAAATGAATTATTGTAATAAAAATTTTAACAAGTCTGGCAAAATTCAAGAAATTTGTATGTTTTTAGTGTATATTTCCTGAGAGATATAAGGGAGACCTGAAAGTTTGGGTCGTACTGGTTTCAGTTTGCTGTAGTAATACGAAGACGTCTCCTCTTTATATTTGTGTAATTTGAACACAATGCCCGTGCTCTTCCAGGCCCTGATTGGGCTCGTTAAGGTTGACTTACGCTCTAACCACGTGTCTCGTCTCCTCTAAAGGCGCTCAACTGGTGTCAGGCTTCTCGTCTAGGACTTACCTTCGAAAATTTGCATCTCCTTTGTAGTAAAAGGCAATTAGTTCCATTGTTACTTGTCTTTATGAACCCTATGAAAAAGGTCAATTATTAGCGCACACCGACAAAAAAATTTTCTACCGTTTATTGTTAACGCTTTATCCGTCTTTGTCGCGACGACTTGGAGCAGCTCAATATGAAGACGTTGAAAGTTAGTTGCCTGAAGTTCGTCGCCGAGCTGTTGGAAGCGTTTCAAGTTCCAGCGAAATATGAATTTAAATGATGTTTGGCCAAACTTCCAGATGAGGATTCTTGGCCCCGTGACAAGGACAGAACAACTCGCAACAGCCCGTTAAAGAACCACTCGAGTTCTGTAGGATTTCTAGATGTTCGGAGGAGACATTTCAGTGATGTCCAGTAATATGTTTAGACCTTTCATGAACTGTTTTGCAACTTTTATGTCGGCAATCCTCCAGAAAGCGTCGTGACATTTTATGCTTGGGAGATGGACAGGATCCAGAATTATTTTCCTTGTAGTGAATTGAGGGTTTGACGAGGAGTCATCTTCAGTGGAGCTTCAGAGGGCGGTTCACTGACAATTTTTATTGTTTTAAAATTGTTTTTATTTGTACGAGATATGGTTGGTTTTGTAGACATGTATTGTAAGTGTTTGTACTGTAACGAAATTTTTTTAGCTTTCATAGTTTTTGTATTATACCATATTAAAGTTAAAATTTACAGTAAAATGGTTTTATGCAATAAAGGTAAACCAACGTACCGAAATGAAAAAATTGACACTGAATAATCGTGCCATGGACTATGACACCTCATGTTTACAAACTGCGTTGACTATTTTTGAATTTAAAAAAATGTATAATGAATTTAAAATAAAAACTATTGGATTAAAAACGTATACTTTAAAAATACAAAAAACTAATCAATGTGGTATTTATACATGTCATGCCATAGTCCGTGGCACTGTTCTTCAGTGTCTTTTTTTTTTTTCATTTCGGTAAGTTGGTTTTCCTTTGATGCATGAATTTTTTTTATTTTGACTTTACTATGGTATAATACAGAAAGTATGAAAGCTAAAAAAATTTTCGTTGCAGTAAAAAAATCACAGCATATGCCTACAAAAAAACCGTATCTCGCCAAATACAATTTAAAAAAAACAATTAAAAATTTTAGAGAACCGCCCTCTTAAGGCGGTTGCTTGGGTAAACATATTTTGCACTTTCGAGTCGTGGAAGTGCGGTAGCAGTAAGGACGACACAGTACGTGAATCTCGTCTCCTCTTAGCCTCTATGCGCAAATCACGAAAGTAGCGTGCAGTCTTCTCTCCGACAACGTGCCTGTATGAGACATTCATTGGTGACCCTATCATTTTATGACGTAATTGTAATGATAAAGGCGTATTTACACGCCTATACAATTTAAAAGATTCTGCAGCAGTATTTACATACTTACAAAAGACCACAAAATACACATTTTCGTTACTTTCGGACGCTGTAAAATATTCTTTAATGACTAGTGGGTGACTTGGGATTGGTATACGCATACGTAACGTTCGATAAATGCTATTCCTAAGCAAGTTTTATACCTGAAGGCCTGCACACCCTCCTTCCACCCTCATTGAAACTGTACTCGGACGAGTTCAATGCACGGCACATATCCTATTCTTTTCTTGCGACTCCTCTTGATGATTTGTGCCTGTGCTAGCATAATTACCGACTTTCTGCCGGTATTTCATTTAAAACTTGCCCTCCTCGCCAATCAGTGTTCGCCCAGACCCAGGTTTAATCAGGCCTTTACCCAGGCGGCACCTTATGGGTCACCGGAACCTGATTTTCTAGCACCTTACTCCTGCTACAGTTGTCTTAGCAACTGGTCGGAATATTCGAGTCGTTTCCCAACCTTTGCAGCAAAGCTGTTCCACTTCTCAAAATTTTCTCTGTTTGGCAGTATAGCTTTCAGGTGTACATTAACTATCCAGTAGTCTTGTAGTTGCGCCCTGAATTCCTCTCTGGTGTCTTCGGTCTTCGGATATTCCAATACTACGTGCTCCATCGTGTCGTCTGTCCCAATAAACATAACACAAAGGTGAATCCACCAGTTTCATGCGGTACAACTTAGTCTTGAAGTTGCCATGTCGTGCACTGTAGTGGCTATTCCTAAGCAAACGTCACTCATATGTGATGAGTGGTTTTCGTGTAATCTTGTGAAGGTCGAAGTTTGTACATTGTTCGGCGGTCTGAGCAGGCGGCCACCTTAAGGGCGTACAAGTGGAGAAAAATTACAATTTTGATATTTGTATAAAATATTGTTAGTTTTGTAGACGTTATTTGGGAGTACATTTTCTTCTTGCAAAAAAAAAATCATTAGCTCGGCCAGTTTTCCCATAACGGCATTTCAAAGTCAAAATTTGCATCTTTTTACTTCATACAAAACTTGGAAACCAGTAAACATTATAAAATGACATAATTCACACTATAACTACATGCCACGGTCTACGGCTCGAAGCATATATGAACCCATTACAAAAAAAATTGTATTTAAAATAATTTCATATGCAAATTTTTTTGTTAATTTTAGCAATATTTTTTTAACTACGAAAACCGTTTATAATGGGTTTTTATACGTTTCAAGCCGTAGACTATGACATGTAGTTTTCATCTGATTTTTTTTTTAATTTCATTATGTTTACTGGTTTTCAAGTTTTCTATGAAATAAAAATATGCAAATCTTTACTTCGAAATGCCGTTGTGGGAAAACTGGCAGAGCAAAAAAATTTTCGTAAGAAAAAAATGTACTCTTAGTAATTTCTACAAAACTAACCTTTTTTTATACAAACATAAAAATATTATTTTTTCATCTTCTTGAAAACTTTTTAAGGCAAAGTTGTGAGGGTCAAATAGATGGTTCGCGATAAAGTGAGTACTTAAAATAAAATATCACCTTGTTTAGAATAATAATTAAAATATATAATTTATTTTGATTTCAGGTGTTAACTTTTGATGTGGTGTAATCTATATACACTTTGATTGTTAATTGTGTACATTTGTTTATATTAAACAGAGCCAGAAAATTGTAAATAATTTGAAAATAAAAAAAGTAACTAAGGTTTAAAAAATGCTCCCTTATCTCGAACCAGCTGTAACAGCGTATATTATCACCACTCATACAACATGTAGATATGATTGTATATCGCGAAAATATTTTGTGCCAACATAGACTTGAAAATATTGTATTTTCTTGAAACAAGTATGATTGGGTGATGTACGTCTGACACAACGTAGCTGTTTGCAGACCACTAACAGACATCAAATAGTAAAATAGCGGGATTCGTATTGACTCAGTCAAAACGGGTAACCGCCCCACGTACAAGAGAAAGCCAGTAATCTGGACGTATGTTGAAACCCAGCAAACAGTTAAGTTTTCCCGCGATAAACCATCGTCTCTAACTATCATCTCTAACAATAGGCCTGTATTTTTTTGCTCCAAACGGTGTAAATCATGTGCCGTATGTATGTGGCGGTAAATCCTTCAAACATACTTTGGTGTCGTTCCTGTTTTGTCGGGTTGTGCTCGTCGGGGATATGAGACGTTGATATATTCAAATTTTCATTTCAAAATTCAGCATTTTTTAATAAATTCCAAAAGTATTTTATTTTTTGTTTTTAAATATGTCAAATCGTAGCCTACAGCATTGTTATACACTGTGAATTTTGTCGGTTTGGTATGTCGGTTGGTTTTAGTGACGTACTTAAAACCGTAAAGCGCAAATTTTGCCGTTTACGACTCATTTTGCAAAAACTATGAGAGATACAAAAGTTTCCTAAGAGGAAGATTTAATCACAATTTATGTCTTAAATAAGAAAATAAATATCTGGTACAAATATAAAAATAAATTAAGACGTTTAAAACATAGGTGAACCGCGCACTTAAAAGGGGTCGGCGATATATAAGAGAGCCTGGCTCGCGTTAACTTTCTTGGTCCTCCGAAAATGCGCATGGGCATTGGATCGTCGTCGGCGAGTGAATCGGAAATATTCCCTGCTATCGCTGTCCAATAAGTTTAGGTTTGTTTTGGTTAGCTTAAAATTGTTTTCAAAAATTAAAAAAAAAAAAAAAAAATACTATGCGCAGAAGCGCTGAATCGGACGGTTTTGTTAGACTAGGAAACTGCAATACGAATGAATATACACTTGTAAAAAACATTCCTAAAATGTCTAGGAAGTAATTAACGTAAACACAGTATGGGACAGTTACCGTACTACCGCCTTGCAAATATGCAAACTTTTACACTTGTTACAATACAAGTCTGGTAACTTTAGCCTATACGTTTGACTGTTTTATAAAAAGGTTTTGGAGTGCTACCAAGGATGTCTGGGAAACAATTCTATGATACCTACTTTCTTAGCGCTCCTATACGCACGTGTGTCAAATTTACAAACTATGTTTTAGAGAGTATGAGGCCAGGGGATTTCGTTTGAAGGAAAAGGATTTGTCTTTATTCCTGAAGTGAAGATATTTTGGTCAGCACTGAACAGCGAGGCCTTCAGCGCTGGCGAGGGGAGCCATGAGGTGAGTATGGTGCAGCGCTGGAATGAGGGTGCGGGGGAAATGGGAGATCCCCAAGAAAACCCGTAGACCAGCGGCATCGTCCTTTTATTCCTGAACTTGGGAATGTTATGAAGTAACTTCAATCCCGCCGTTTAAGTGGGGGAGGGGGTCTGAGGGCCCTCTTCTGGGAATATTTGAATTTCAAGGTGCAAAACGGAGCTGTTTTAAGAATTTTTCGTACGAAAAAAAGGGGGGAAGTAATGGTCTGGAGCCCATGGATCCCTCTTGCTGAAGTATCGTTGGTTGATTTGGCAATTACGGCATCACAGTTTTAAATTCTAAAAGTTAAATTTACCGAACAATTGTAAGTAATACGGTAATATGTTATTGCCTTGCATAAATAAAAATTACGTACATTCGGGGGGGGGGGGGGTTAAACACCCAAATCCCTTCCCCACTTAGGATGCGCCATTGTACGTGGCGCTACCTTTACGAGAGAGTAAACGAATGCTCCCGAGTATTTCCGAGGAGCGGGAAAGTAGACGTGACCCAGACGATCTATATCGCCACTGCTTCTCGACGCCTCGCGAGAGCGATATATCGATACAGACGGAGTGTTTCCGACCGGACGACGCGAGAGTGTGCCCGCCACCAAAAGCCCGTTGGTAGCCGAGGGTGAAAGGAGGGGGGAGGTTGTAGATGACGCCCCTCCGCCGGAAATGAACCGTCCCGAAGACCCGGCCGGGTCGCCAGAGGGTCAACCCAACCCCATTTCCGTGCTGCGCCGAGGGTTGATGTGACGATGGGTGCGGGAAGGGAGGGGAGAAGGAATGCGCATCCAGCGAAGGCGCGGACAGCCTAGTTCAGTAGTCTCCCTTTCGGACTCGTTATAAAAAAAGTAACATATAGGCGATTCGCGGCAAAGTGAGCACTTCTGAAGACCATCTTGTCAAGAGTAATCATTAAGGGCACGGTTCACAGACATTTTAGTATTTTTTTTTTTTACCAGATATATATATATATTTTTTTTTATTTCACACGTAAGTTGTGACTAATTGTTACTTCTATGAAATTTTTTATCTCTCATAGTTTTTGCGTAATGATTCGTAAACGTCAAAATTTGCATTTTACGGTTTTATGCACGCCACTAAAACCAACTGACATACCAAACTGGCAACATTTGCTGTGAATAACGATCTTTTAAGCTACAACGTCTCCTATATAAAGATAAAAATGTTAGTATTTTAGTATTGATAGTAAATTTAAATTTTTAATTTTAAAAAATGTTTTGCAAACACTTTTTTTTTTCACATAATAGGAGACGTTGTAGCCTACAACACCGTTAACAATTTTTTTTTTTTTTTTTTTTCAATTTGGTTTGTCAGTTGGTTTTAGTGGCGTGCATAAAATCGTACAATGCACATTTCGGGGTTTACGAGTCTATATGCAGAAACTATAAGAGGTAAAGAAATATCGTAGGATCAAAATTTAGTCACAAATTATGTATAAACAAAGAAATTAAAATATCTGGTACATACATAAAAATAAAAATATGACGTTGAAAATTGGTGTAGTTCGCGCCCTTTAAAAAAATGTTGTGTATTGTGCCTTCAGATGTTAAATTTTATCATAATTTGATGCAAACATTGTCAGTGACTAGTTCTGGCTGGCTGGTCACTTCACATTATGACTGTCCTGGAAAACAATTGCCATGGCTTTTCGAAAAAAGAAATTATCAGAAATAGTTTTTTTCTGTGTATTTTGTGTAAATAACGATAGCCTGCAACGTTCAACCACTTGGTGCATAGACGCATATAAGTGGTTCGCAGTAAAGTGAGCCCATTAGGAAACCATCTTGTCTAGAATAATGCTTTTAAAAGTCATATTAATTATTATAACTTCAGGTATTAACTTTTGAGTTCAGTACAATCTAAACACGTCGATTGTTAACCATGTTGCTTCGTTTAAAAGTGGCAGGAAACGATAAATTATCTGTAAGAAAAAAAGGAACTAGTGTTTCATAACTGCGTATTTTATCCTGAACCCATTATAAATAGTGGAATTATTTTCTATTATTTTTAAGAGGGTGTAGTAGATAAATAATCACTGACTACTTCAATTGAGATCAACGCTTTTTGAAAGTCAATATAGAAAAACTACAAAACAGCAACTTTATGAGCAAACATTTACCCAGAATGAAGCATTTGTTAAGCGTGATCTCTTGCATCGCAGTTAAATATAAGAGATATCGGCGTTGGAGATTGTTCTTCAGATATACGTCAATCGAAAAATGCTTTGCTCAGAAAGTTGGCAATAACCACTGTTTAGGATTGCTGTATTTTTTTTTTATTTTATTTTTTTTTTTTTTTGCAAATTATTATATTTTTCATGGGAAACTACTTCACAACTAACAAACACTGTATGAAGTATGTCGTATAAATCTTCTATGAAAAGTGACCCTCTTTGAAATACGGAATTAAACGTCGATACAAGCATGTTAATACAAAGGTCTCATTAGTACAAAGTAATTTTCTATCTCGTGGACTTAGGTGTAAAATTAAATATTAACTTAAATGCTCTAAAGATTTTTTTACTTAGACAATTTAATTTAAATTTCAGGGGTTAAAAAGATGTCATAGTAGTGATAGGACTATTTGTAATTTGTTGATAAACAATCCTGTTAAATATTGACATGCGTTTTTTAGTTTAGTAAAAACAGGTTAATACAAACCTCATTGTTACAAATTAACGCATTCGGGTCTCTTCAGGTTTGAATTTCAATTTGTATAAACAGAATAAGTCTAGGTAAAATGAATGAGCAAATATGTTATTAATTAGGTTCCTTTAAGCAAGACCTTGTATCTGAGAACAACTGTGAAGTGCTGTCATCCCCTTCGTTCAGACAAATCATTATGCGCTCTCCAGATTAATTTTTTTTCGACAACTGTTCGCTTGATTATCTTATGTCGAAGGGGAGTGTTTTGTGCAACAACAAATAAAATCATAAAATGAAATAAAAGTATCCAAAGGCTACGTACACGTGGGTAAAGTAATAATACCTCCCCTTTTTCTCTCAAAGTTCTACCATAGCTATCCGCACATGTTCTAATGGTCAGGTTTTGATTAAAAAATTAATTGCTATCTGATTTGCTCTTTAAATGGTACGCTTTATTAATAACGTATTGTTTGAACTGTTTGAAATAACGTTCAATGGTTACTACACAGTTCGCATTGTGTTCCACACCCCATTTCGCGTAAGTCCTCTCTTCATGGTGTATGTGTATTCATGTAGTTCAGGTACACCTTGTAAATAAGTGCTGTTTGAAAATGTGCATGGTCTATGTACGATTATCCCTTTAGGCCAGTAATAGGCGAACGAGTGGCGTTGAATTAAACGCCATTGTTGATTTTCATTTGCGAAACAGACTGTGACACAATAGTGACCCCTGCCTTTTATTTTATGCGATTAACTGTACAATGCTTGGGAACTGGCTTTTAACTGCACGGCGGGAAAGCAACGTAACGCTGCGTTTTTGTTTTCCCACTCGAGGAATTATAAACATCAGTCGACCACAGCCTGGCGCTTTACGCCGCTTAACCTCCTACCCACGGTCCAGCGAACTTCAATAGGCATTAGTCAAAAGCATAAACATCAGACGCTTGAATGCCGTTCTGTTCTGGGAAAACAAATACGCAGTAATGTATTTGCGCCGAGTCGCGAACGTTTATGCCAATACTGATGTGTATTTCCAAACGTTCGTAAACTTTCCGTTTGCATGTTGTTTCATGCCTTTATTTGAGTTCATAGTCCAATTTTGAGGACCGAGTGGTACACAAACTAAAGATTTAACGCATTAATTCTGGTGTACGGAAGTCGCTCAATGACAGCTAAAAAACAGACATTTAATGCCAGCGTAATAACAAAAATTTCCATATAGTATTGCGTAAAATCAACTATTCAGGACTATAAAATGTATCTTTTATAGCGGCATAAAATAAAATTCCTTAAATGCATTCGTCACCTTCGAAAAAACTTTTAGAATTTTAATAATTTTTGTTTTATTCGATTTGTGTCTCCTAATGTACCATATTATTTTTAACCAGGGCATTGATTGGAGTAGACAAACATTGTAAGGTTTAAAGAGTTCGCTTGCTCTTATTTGCGATAAAAGCAATTGATTACTCTACATTGGTTAAGATTTTGTTCAGCCGTTTATGTTGACTTTTGTAAGTAGATAAAGATGAAGAAAGTGTAACGATATTTTAGGATAACGAGAATTATGATCCTTTTCAGTGACTAAAATTTCTCTAGATTACAATAATTCTAATTTTAATATACAGTATATTTAATTTTTTTGAATAACAGCAGTGATGATTCAGACGGTCATTGCTGATAAATTAACAAATATTACTGGCTGTATTTGATTTCTGAGGCATCTAGAAAGGGACTATCGTATGTATATTATTAGCAAAGCACTTTGCAACGCTCCCCTGGTAATGATCAGGGGACACCATCCCCAAAACATCACCAAGACAACGCGACCAAAACTGTCTCCACCTAGACAATTATTGGATTTAACATGAAATCTCTGCCTGAGGCAACCAGAAATATATAAATATATGAAAAGAACAACATTTAAACAATAACAAAATTTATTAATTACTTTCAAATACAAAAAAAGATATATCAGAAATCTTATACTCCGTTGTAACCATTAACTGTCATACACAAAATATATCAATATATCATGAATCAATGGCGTTACAAATGCCATACATAAAACAGAAAATTACTTGGCGTCAGTTCTCTAGAATGACATTAAAATTTACTTGGCCATCAAGAATGTAACATTTGATATCTCTCAGAAATTACATTATAAATACATGCCTCAGAATTAACATTTAATTCATACATTGAATTTATGGTCACACATGGACCAACCTCCAAGTAAAAAAAAAACAGTAACAATAACATTTAATTCATACATTGAATTTATGGTCACACATGGACCAACCTCCAAGTAAAAAAAAACAGTAACAATAATTCATGGCTAGTACTTAACTGAAACGTGTCACAAACAGCATGTCCGCCCAGGAAAACGATTCTGACAATGTAACATCTCCTCTCTCTGTGAATTAAGTCCATCATAGCCTCCTAGTCCGAGTCCGAGAATCTCTCAACCAGATACTCCTTTATCCTCCCCTTCCATATCCAAAACTCCGCTATTTATTACAAATACTAACCAATCACAGTTCAATCACAAATACGTCATTTCAACAGTCCTGCCCGCGCCATCTATACGCTTGCAGCGCTATCTACTTTTAAGTGGCGCTCTACAATCGAAAACATGAGTGCCAACTTGCGTTTCCAAAAAACCATGTTCAAGCCTCTTCGATGACGTCATCGCCGATGACGTGAACAAGCAAACAATACGTTCCTCTGCTCAGTTGCCTGCCGTCCGTCGGAGAACACACCAGCTCAGTTCGTCGTCAACACCAGGTAAGGTGCATTTTACCCTCCGCGCACAGCAAACGTTCAGCTATACACGAAAATATTTTCCTTGAAAATAGACGAGGAGTGTCTCAACTTTTAGCAGTTAATTTTATGATAATTAAAGAAAAAAAAATTTTGCAAATTGTTTGCGTTATAGATTCTAATATCATTCAACATATGTTTCTGACAGTTGTTGCAATGGCTGTGCCAGTTTGAACCGCAGGTTGTACAGAAGTTTAAAGTGTTCATTAAGCCGGCTCTCTCATTCAGCCATTAATAAACTACCCACGCTTCTGAACAAACCACACAATTTCGGAACACACATTTTTGTACTTAAAACAAGCAAATGTTAATAGCCTAATAATAGAACACCATGGCTCATAACTAGATAAATGCGAAATGTACGTTGTTTTTTGGTAATACACTAGACGTCACTGATCTGTAGATGTTCTTCATTGCTCACCACTCTTTGTGTGATTTTGTGTGATGTCAGTTGCGTGTTTGTCTATTTTACATGCGATTGGTCACACTACCGAAGAAATACTGTTATGGCCCAAAATATTCCTCGCTACAATCGGACATTGTAGGTCAGTAAAAGACGTCGAGCCAACGAACAGCTAGCAGTCTGTAGTCTGTCATAAAATAACGCGAAACTTGCTGGTCTGTACCTTATTTACAATTCATAATCGTTACTAAACTTTTGAAAGCAATGTTGTTGTTTCATCATGTCTCAGTGCTGAAAGGGTTAAACTTCATTTCCGTATGATTTTTTTCTAACAGCCACAGATATGAATTGAATTTATATTAAAAAATATTAATATAAAATGCGTATGCCAGTCACTTAACAAACGTAGCACTGCCACTTCAAAATCTTTGTTGTGTCAGACAAGGAGTAAAATGTACTTTGGTAGGTTAGAGACTAATCTACATGCAATCTTTTAAGAAGTCCTGCAACTATAATTGAATAAATAAACCGAGACATGTTTCACATACTGCCTCACAGAAGCACTCGATATGAAAAAACCGATTCATTTATGCAGTATCTGTGAACATTTGAGCACAGCTAACGATCTTGGGCCTCGCCTTCAAACCTTCACGTACGATTAATTAAGTTTGTGAGCAAATGCCCCACCCTTCCATACAGATACGTTGAATTTCAATATCGTTTGGAATTATGCTACCCGAGACTCAGGAGACCAAAAGTTATTATTAAATGTCAATGGGTTTGAGTGTAAGAGTAAACTAACGGTATTTGCTAATTATGTGCTTGAACCAAATAAAATATTTCTCATAGTTTCAAAGTGTTTGGACAAACGACCAAATACCGATGAGTGTCTTAAAGAAACAGAAAAGACAGCGTTATAAAGAAGAACTATATAGAAAACTACAGAGAGAACTAAGGAGAAAAGAGTAGTACTGAGAAATAGAGAAATAAAAATAACAGATACACTGATAAAAAGAGAGCTGCAGATAAATACTTAGAGAGAGATACTAATGAAGAGAGAGATACTAATGAAGAGAGAGATACTAATGAAGAGAGAGATACTAATGAAGAGAGAGATACTAATGAAGAGAGATACTGATGAAGAGAGAGATACTAATGAAGAGAGAGATACTAATGAAGAGAGAGATACTAATGAAGAGAGAGATACTAATGAAGAGAGAGAGAGATATTTATGATGAGAGAGAGATACTGATGAAGAGAGAGATATTTATGAAGAGAGAGATATTTATGAAGAGAGAGAGATATTTATGAAGAGAGAGAGATATTTATGAAGAGAGAGAGATATTTATGAAGAGAGAGAGATATTTATGAAGAGAGAGATACTGATGAAGAGATACTGATGAAGAGAGAGAGATACTGATGAAGAGAGAGATACTGATGAAGAGAGATACTGATGAAGAGAGATACTGATGAAGAGAGAGAGATACTGATGAAGAGAGAGAGATACTGATGAAGAGAGAGAGA
>PNEQ01089088.1:0-30796 GCA_003012365.1 Medauroidea extradentata | reverse complement strand
GACAAACTTAAGACTGCTTTTCGCGTGGACAGCTATAGCTACTTATCCTGCTGCAGAAATAGTTCAACTAGCCGCTTGGACATTCTAACACTTGATGACTGAAGTACCAATCTTGTGTACAAAGAGGTTTTTCAATTAAAGTAAATATTATCAGTTACGAATAATACTCGCGAGCAAAGCCGCGGGGGACTGCTAGTTACTAATATAGCAGGAAAAATATTCATTCAAATATGTCGTAATTTGGCCAAAATGTGAAGTAAAGGGCAATTAGTCACTTATAATCCTTTTTTGGTACAAAATTCACCACAACAAATTCTAACCTGCTTTATAGTCAATTAATGGAAGTAAATGTGATACTACATAATCACAAATTGCGCGAAACCAGTCACCACCCACCAGTAGGCGGAAAAAGACCAAAATAAACTTTTTAAAACTTGGTTAACTCTATACGATATGTATAAGCTCAAATAATAAACCCCAAAGTGAACTAAAATGAAACAGTAATATTGATCATTTACTGGTCGCAAAAATTATGTTGAATATTACTTAACATTGTTTATGTACTGCATATATAAACTTAATGACACTTAAACAAGCAAACCAACAATTCAGTCACTACAAACTAAATATTAAATCGCAAATTGAAAATTTAATGTCACGCAATGTTCATGCAATTGCATATTAATGCATTAAAGCCCTTAAAAATCCTCTTCGCTAGAACCATCGTTAATGACAAGATTAGTGCATGTTGCTCCACGACATTTGGCACACACTAGCTGGAAAAAAGCGCTAACAGGAAGCTTTGCTATCTTGCAGAAATATTAACTCGTAGTTTATCCAAAGTGGCATAGATATCATGCATCTGATACAATGCTATTGCAAACTTTTCTTCAGCAGAAATAACGTCCTTGTCCGAGTCTGAATGAAGACATCTTGATGATGTTCCATGCTTGCTTCTTTCCCTTTCCGAAGAAAGCACTGATTGTATCTGACCCGCGTATACCGTGAAGAAAAAAATTTGGTTATTCATTTCACCTGTCTCCTGGTGAATAGCAGATTTATTCTAAATTTATTCAAGTTGTCTTGCCTGAGGATGGATGGACAACCTCAATATGTGTATCTTCGTCTCTCCTCGCAGTCAACATCGCAATGATGTCTGTATCAACAGCAATTACTTTTACATCACAGCTTGTGCCAAAGTGAAGAGCAAAAGCTGCTGTAGTGGCATCAGCATCTCCCGCATCGACAACTACTTTGCAGTCTACACTAATGTTCTAACTGGTTACCTCACACGATGTGAAGATCTTTGCAAGCGATGATTTTGCTGTTTTCCTCATTGATATTTTATCAAATAGAGCTTGTGATTTTGAAGCTAACTCATATTTGACATATTTCACGAAGACGCTCTCATTCTTCATTACACAAATGATACACATGAAAAGCTGCTGCGGGTTCACTGGGATTATATCTTCTCTCACTTTCAATGCCCTTGACATAATGACGAGGGGTTTTATCTTGTACATACTTTTTACCTTCACATCACTGAATTTACCTCCTACAATGTGATTTATGGCTTTTTATATGGCAGTAGTCTGGTCACAATTAATGTTCTCATCTGCAACGGCAACTGTAGAAATGGACTGAAGAACCTCTGATGTCTGAAAACGTGGATGGGCACTGAACCAGTCCACAAATTTTTGAATATCTCTGTCATCTCTTGACCTCCGGCTGTCTCGTAGTTCGACATACTGCTCTGAAAACAAAAACACACATGCTATTCATTAAGGAATCACTTTAGTCGTAAATTAGATACAATGGGAATTTCAATAAAGCTAAAAGAACTTCTATGTAACACCTGAAGAAGTTTTACTGATGCCGCACATTTCTCCAGTGCATCACAAAGATTCAGGCACCCAGGACCAGATGCTATCCACTGGGTAAGCACACTGTCAGAAAAGCCACGTCCAGATATCAGACCACCTTTTACCTTCACTGAACACATTATGCTGGACCAGAGCTCATGCCCTCTCTTTATAATGGAAGCTCCTTCCTCTACAAATCTTGTATATACTCATGTGGTGATATACGGAAAGGTAATTCTTCAGTTCTCTGCACATAAATATGTTCACATTTTGAATAATGCAAATTATCTGCAACGTGCAACATGGGTAACATACACTTCACACAGAATAGGTGCAGGTTCCAGTCACCCACTCTTTCTGCCCGTATAAACATCCGTACCAATTCCACCACAAGAGGTAACAAATTCGTTTCAATTTAATACAGTACACACGATGTGCCTTAAATTTGAATGTTTGCCGTGAATCACGACTTATTTATGTCCCTTATTTGATAGTAATATTCAATCCACAGTTTTGCTGTGCGGCTTTCCTCGCTGAAATATGTGCAAATATTATCAATTGAAGTGAGGAGTAGTTGCATGGATGCAGACGGAATAAGGTCGTATGGTTTCACCTTATTTGTTACAAATTATGGAAAAAAGCACAGATTCATGCCCTGATGCTGTCATCGACCTACGCCCTTGCACGCACAGAAGGCGCACACAGGGGGCTGAGTCGAGAGAGTAGATATAAAACAACAGTAATATGTAATAGGTACTTTAATTCATATTTTCTAAAATAGTAACAGGACAAATAAAATACAGGTAACGTAGTACATTACGGCGACGGGTTTAATGCCATTTATGATCGTGTAGAGCAGTAGTAGCATTTTTAATTTTTCAATTTATCGATTATAAATGAGGTTAGAATTTCTTGCGGTGTATTTTGTAACAATAACGAATGTTAAATGACTGAGTGCCTTTTACGTCACATTTTGGCCTCTTAACAATAAATTTAAATGAATATTTTTCTTGCAAACATAATATGCGTATTTTGGCAGTTACACCCTTATCGCCTAAAATAAATTTGACGCCGGCATCTGACAGATGAGGACTTTGCAGGATCAATTTCTAACACCCATTATTTATATTTCTG
Organism: Medauroidea extradentata; assembly: GCA_003012365.1. NCBI lineage: Eukaryota > Metazoa > Arthropoda > Insecta > Phasmatodea > Phasmatidae > Medauroidea > Medauroidea extradentata. The sequence continues at coordinate 27,800 of PNEQ01089088.1, read as the reverse complement.
GTAAAACTCTATAGTTGATTTTTACCTAAATTGCTCAGAATTCCATTGTTGTGGAGAACTTCGTTGTGATCCTGATTATTTCAGTTAACAATCATCGCACATAAATGTTTGTCACACAATTTTAAAGATAATGAAATAACTAAAAGCTTTTATTCAGGCTTATTTCTGCTTATCAGTGACAGGTTTTGTGTAATTTGTGATTGTATCGAACAGTAGTATCTTCTAATTCCTTTAGTTGGGTATTAATCAGTTCAGAAGATATTTCACTGTGTATAATGTAACAAAAACGAATGATTAATGAATAAGTGCCCTTAACTTTAAATTTTAACCGATTTACGATACAGGAATAAATATTTTTCACGCAACAGTAGTGATATGCATATTTTTGCACTTACGCCTTTATTGCATAGAAAAAGTATGACGCCGGTATTTGAGAGATGGGGACTTTTCAGGATCAATTTATAACACTTAAAGGAAGGTCTGTGCCAAATTTCAAAACTATACGTGTTTTTTTTAGGTGAAACACTAAAATACATGGGCTAACATTGTTGCGATGTGTTGCCGGGAGGAGAAGACTGTAACATAATATGACGTTTCATGTAAATAATGGTAAGTGAAATTGCACTTTATCTCTGACAATGTAAAACCAATAAGAATTCTCTTGACTCTGTGATGAAGTAGGCAGTCTAAAAATTAATTATTAGCTATAAAAATCTCTTTCAAATGCGTATTGCACATAATTCTAACATAAATTATTTTTCACGAGGCAACTACGTCATGTTATGATGTAAATAATGTTAAGTTCAGCAGATGTCATTGTTTACTTGCTACGATAAATTTTTATGTTCTGTTTTTTACTTCCCTCTATTTCACTTTTTAACACAACGTGGCCATTATCTGATATGTCTGGAACATAGTCCGGATCTTTATCTGAATCGTCATACTCAGAATCACTGTCTCGGGTCATTTGATGTAGAAAATTTGCCTCCTTCAGCTTCAGATGAGAAAACACCAGCCCTCTTCGTACCGCCATTTTGCAGTACATATCATTGTATACATGAAACAAGACATAGATGCCATACTTTCTAAACAGCACGTTTATGCCATCTATCGTCCAATTTTGAAACTACTTCGACTGTAAAACTCTCCTCTGTGGTTGCTTTCATATCAACCTACAAACTTGACTTTCGACCAAATGCCAGATACCATTATTTACACCAGAGCGTTTTATATAGGTCACAGGAAGGGGGGTGGGGATCAATTCGACCAACATCCATTTTTATATTTACACTGGTAAGACAACCTCTGCTGGGTTCTAATTGTGTTCTTATAAACTTCGAATACTGGTTTTGTGGACATGGAAGCTCCCTTGACATTAATTACATGGAATAATGGCTTATGCGAAGTGCATTAATTACGCACTTTGATTTACGTAGCTGATTTGTGCACGTTAATTGTGGTTAATTTTACTTTATCTCATTGTTTTTGTTCAAATAATGCAGCGTGCTTTGATACTTGACCCTGTAATAAAATAATGTCAAGATAAACAAATAAGTACCATAGTTATGAAGGCATGATATGATTGCCCGTCTGACATTTGTCGAGTACACGTTAGTAGGCAACAGCTTTTCACCCTGTTATGCAGTCACTTTGTTATTGGTTTCCGGTCGAATTTGTTGTATTACATGTTAATAATTGCACTTTCTATTTCCAACTGCTTGAATCAAGTATAGTGATAAGTATTGGGAGTTAAGTTTTCAATTAAAATTTGTTATGAATATCTTTACCGAGAATTTCGCAGTTCATTGCAGCAAATATTCGAGATATTTAGTCCGAGTAATTGAACAAATTTGTCAAAATGATATACTGAAATTTTCTTTGGCAGTATTGAGTATGAATTAGGCAGAAATTATTTGAATGTAACATTTGCTATTGTTGAATTAATTTAACCAACAGAAGAGTACTTTGCGACTACTTTTCTGAATCTGAAACACGGAAGACAGCTGGGGCAGATATTTGGTTTTGTGATTGCAAATATTGTGTCGCTAAATTCATTTTGTGAAGTTCATTTACAAATTAATTATTTAGGTCGCTAAGAAGTTTTGACATATGTCATACAAACAGTTTAGATAATGTTGAAAAACAACATTCTGTGTAAATTGTTTAGTAAATAATATTAACATTTGTTGATGTTGAAGACGTGAAATATTGCGGCATATAAAAATCATGCTAGGTGAATGACAAGAGGCGTATATTTACAAACAATAGCCTCCTGATATGTCAACTTCAACATTTAAATTGTCATGAGTTTTTATATTTATTTTGAGAATATAATCTTGCATTCTCAATTGCTGGAAGGCAAACGCATTCGTTACATTTCAGTTCTGGGAATGACTTTCTTTGGAGCCGAATGTGCTAACTCGTACATGACTTAATAAAATCCTGATATAACATACCTTATAGCCTAGGCATTGCCCTGGCGATCCACTGGCTGCTTGAGCCAACCCTAGATGTAAACTGTAGGGAGCGATACCAAGCGTCCTGTTTGCCAACTGGGTGAGGTCCACTTTCGTATTAGCATTAACAGTTTGCTCATTTACGATGATGTGCTAGCCACTTTAGCAAATATTGCTGATTCACCGAAGTAAACATTAAACTACAAATTGCAATATAATACTCTTTGACAGGCCGTAACTAACACAAATGTTACTGAATAATAATAAACACAAATGTGAAGAGGCCAGCCACTACTGAGGAGTATCTGCATTGATTGCCTGGCCGCAAGTTTGAGGCTGGATTGCTGCACACTACGACGTTTGAATGCTAATTCAAAAATACTTTATTAGTAATGACACTAAGTGAAGTATTTAGTACTAATTGATTGCACATTTGCCAAAAATTTATTTTTATGTTAATTTCGTTTCTTATTAACTTTGAAATATAGGTATGTTGTTGGAGGGGCTTAACAATCAAATAGCAATTACTTCAAAGAAAATAAACTTGATATGTGAAAGCATTACTGCATCTCACAAACAAATGAGTCTTTACCAAATACTGATACGTAATTTTTCACGTGACAAGCGCCTTCGGTTGGCACGTTTGAGATGGAAGTATTATTAATTTAAAATATTATTTGGATTTAATTCTTCATTTACTAGCGATTAACACTTCTACACACACTACACTCGGGTCAAGTTTTAAACATTGCGACATCGTAGTTCGGCGTCAATCAGTTGCATTTAATGCTGATCGAAGGTCAACAAACATACATCACATCACGAATATATGTGCAGCATGTCGTGTAAACACTGAAGGCTTCTGTGACACACTTGGGGAAAAAATCCATTACGCAGCGGCTGCTAAGCCACTGGGCTGTCCAACCAGTGGTACAATAAGACCAACTCGCAATACTGCCCCCTCTTTAAGTACGTTCGTCCCAGAAAAGATGCAACCGCCTCAATCCTATAATTGAGAGGGCCAATCTGATGATGTAATCACAAAAATGTTGCCAGTTAACATTCCTGCAGCCCATCAACCATCATTACGTCCATCGTAACTGTTTCTGCTGACACAACACTCGAAGTGTTGTTCGTTTTCTTCGCTGCCAACGCAGATTATCGATCGCTACCAATACGACATCGTATCCATGACGCCTCTCAAAGCTGTTGCCATCGTCACACCTTCAGTGTTGCTCGCCCGCCGACATCCGCTCCACGGTGACGTCCATCGATCACCCGTGTGGCGCTGACGTCGACACAATTATCATTTTCGTTTAAATTATATATTTGTTTATTTATATTTTCATTAAGTTAAATTGACTGGCCAATTAACTAGCCACTCATATCGTTCAATGTAAGCTCGCAGTGCTGCTATGTTACAGGCCATTCTCGTAGTTATTATGCCAACGCAACTAAATAAATTTAAACATTGACGTAACGAAAGTTCTCTCTTTGTTTAATGAAATAAAAACTGTGTGAAACTGAGTAATTAAAATTTAGCAAAATAATTAATGCCACCATCTTTCTTCTAACACCAGTGATGCATAATTTTTTGCGATTGAGGGGCTGTTTTCTTTAGGCTATATTCAGGAGGAGGTCCCATTAACTAAAAATAAGAGTTGACTTTACTTATTCATTTATTAGTAGTAAAAATGGCCACACAAATAAACTCAGGAGTTCAGTTTTCCGCAGTTGTGCCTTAATTTATAAATATACGAACAAGCTTAGGAAGCTGACTTTATAATACGAATTTCGCAAAAATGAAGATTCTTTGAGTATTTAAACAATACTAATTTTTCTGTTAGTAATAGTATTCCAACTAATATTATTAATTGAAGGTGGCGATTAGCATGCATATTAATGTATGTTAGAAATAAATTTACTTTCTGTTATTATAGCTATGAAATAGAAGGCGGCCACAAAGGTTATGAAAATAATTGATGGCTTTGATGGATATATGGGGGAATCATAGTTAACTTCTCAGAACAAAAAACTATAAATATTATTCAAGAAGGAAAAATTCCGAAGTATGTTTAAATATCTCACTTGTAATATAATCGTAACATTTGTATGCAAATCGAATAATTAAGGGATAGAAACTCTAATTGTTTTTTTCTAAGAAGTTTACAAATATGACATGCCCCCTTCTTCAACCAAAGTGTTGAATTGTTCACATTCAAATTATCCAAGCACTCAGTGTTGTATCTTAAAAACTTTCACGGCGGCTTGACTGACTATTGTGCTTTATGTACATGCGTGCCGGTTTTAGGATTTACTTTGAACATTACGTAGTACAAGTTTCCGCTTCTAGGTGTTATTTAGAAATACCCTGTACCCAAGTAGTTTTTTTTTTTAGTGTTTCATACTTCTTCGTTTCGCTTATGCATACTTGAAGATGTAAATAACTTAATTTTGACAAACTTGGTAGCGAAGATATATCATTGCGGCAGTAGTTTTTAGGTGCACATCAGTGATAATTTAGTTAATTAAAAATTCACAAAATGTAGGAAGAAAACTGAAATTTATTTTCTCGTAAAATCATTTTGCATTATTTAAAAAAAAATGTACATTTAATATTTACCGTTAATATCAAAGAAACGTCCGGAATAAACTCTGTAATTATCTTCTTTAACGCCGTCTATTATGTTGAATAATGGCTTGTAAAACAGTCAAAGGCTAAATGTTCATCTGTGTAATAATTTCGTAGTGAAAAATCATATTTAGAATGCATTCGTAATTTTAAATTTTAGTGTAACCTGTAGTTTCAGGCACCTTGGTATAGTTATCTCAAAAAAGCAAGATGTCATAAAACGTTTATAAAACCTTCAAAGTTTTTAACGGTATGTTTTTCTCTTTACAAAGCAGCATTTATAGGTTGGTATGCTAGTTCTCAGATATAGTTAATTTTATTGGTTTTATCGTTCTTGGATTTACCCACGTTTCATTTTAAACGAATAGCACCTATGGCTGTTCTGAAATTTTGAAATTTGGAAACAAGCACCATACTACTTTGTATGCTATGATTCATTGGTAGGTTTATTTTTAATACAATTTCCAAGATAAAGTAATTGATGCCGGCTTTATTTTGCTTTTGTTACTCGTACCTGTATTTAAAAAAAACTTTTTAAGGTTGAGTCCTAGATGCAATTACGGCCACTCAACAACCAGCAATACCTTAAAACCCAACGTCGGGTTCCTAAATTTATATCGTGAGAAGATATTGTCCGATTTTAATAATTCAAGTTTCAACTGAATGATGACACCCTAGCATCGAGCCCTAATGTAAATGTTTAGTAAATTTTCGAAAACTGCTTTTAAAATGATTGATTTCAATTGCAGTCCAATTAATTCTTATTTCCTAATAAAAATTTTGCAAACGAATTTAGTTCGCAAGAGAAAGTTAACCTTTCTGTACGGTAGGTAAAATTACAGTTAGAATTAGGCAGTTGAAACTTCATTAAATTATTTTTTCATCGGAAATAACATTTTATCTAAAAAAAATTGTGATTTATTCGCTTGATTAAAAGTTTTACCCTCAAAAAATGAAAAGCATGTCAACCCTGGACTCTAAAAATAATTTTACATACAGCTGATTTCGACGATATTACTGATATAGATTTCTAAAAAAGCTTGAACTACGGAAATACTCGTAAATTTGGTCTAGGGTGTGCTGCTTTTGCTGGATAGCGGCATGTCTTGAAGCTACTCGCATTAACCTGCTGTGAGGGGAAACGAAAACATTATGAATATTCTGTCTTTCAGCATTTTCCCAAAACCCAGACGACTGAATTTTCCCGCGATAAATGAATGAATACGCACAAGCCGGGCATCTTTTCCTAGTACCATGAGCAGGTAGTATTCCGCCGAGGGAATTTGTCAACACTCTATGAAATAATGAATTAGATCTAAATAATAAACGGGACGTTATTAGAGATTAAACCAGTACATCCAGGCACACGGGACATAAAAAGGAAGCGGCAAGGATGGTCAGACCAGGATTTGAACCTGGGTCGCCTTGAATCCAAGTTGGACAGTGGCTGGCTCTGCACGCAGCTTATTTTGAATGGTAGGTCGTTATCCCTGGAGGCTAATGGCACTGCGATAATGTACATTCTTCCCTCCTCCTCCCCCACCCCTTCAAACATTACAAGAAGTGCTGTGCTGTGACTTAGGTGCATGACAAGTTGTCTAACTACAGGCGTTTAGTTTGAATAATAAATATACATTGCTGTGATCTACTGAGCCAGAATCACACCAGGGTTAGCTGGGACTCAATCTTAAATCTTCTTGATAGGTTACGTAACTCTCAGGATTTTCAATTTTGGTAGAGCAGACAAAGTTTTACTATTCTAATAGTAAAATATTGGATGTAACACGAACTTTTCCCGGATGTATATCCAGACGACTTACACAAAGGTTTTTGCAGTTTCTTCCCACTTCATAATGCGTATTGCTGCCACGCCCTCCATCACAAGTACTTGTTGTTGTAAATTATTTATTATTTTCTCTCTTTTCACAAAGACACATGAATTATTTTGCTGCGTCTAAAATCCAACGTGTCATTTACAGCAAACTGATCGAAGCATTCGAGTTAAGCAGAAATATTTTGCCATTTATAGTGAGTAAGCAATGTTGTTTTGTTAAAATTATTTTTACGTTAATTTTAATAAAAATTACAGCCACATATGTATGAACAGTTTTTCTGCATCATATTTTCGTGTTTTTTAGTATTTGCGCATTATTAGGCTCCATGAATGTAAACATAGGCTATTACAAAGACAATAATATCGTATACAGTTTTAAATAATTGTTAATATAAAAGGTTCTCACCAATACAATTTCGTACTATTTATTTCAAGGTGGTTACATTCTTGTTTAGTGTTGTGTATGTTACGAGTTTGTTCGTTTATGCAACAGTTTATTCGAAATTAATGCAAAAACAGTTTAAAAATATGTTTGGTTTAGCGAAATATGAAAGCACTGGCAATTACCGTATACTTCGGTAAGCTCTTCTATAATCCGTTTTAAATGTCTGACGTGTAGTTATAAGTCTTGGCCATGTTTTTATAAAGAATTTTAAAATGACGAAGAGAGAAATTTGGTGCGTATAGGTTTGGTTTTGTTACAGGTTGAGGCTAACACTGAGCTATATTAAAAAAATTTCTGGGTAATTGCAGCAAACCAATTTGTTAAATACAAATTCAAATTCATGGCCGATCAATCGAAACACTTAATTTGATGTGAATGTCAAAGATCGGGTCGTATTTTGATGGCGTTCGACGTCAGCAGCGCACAGGGAATACGAGGTCAGCTTTAGGCTTTCTTCAAATATACCATCCCCCGCTTTCATTTGTAAAATACGTGACACATCACACGTTTAACAAGATTCAAATAGTTGTATTTCTGTCTGAAGTCATGTTATTTCTGAAGGAGCGGGATTATATTTACGTGTTACTGCGAATGAATTATGTAGTGATTTAATACGACATAAATAGCATGACAGCAGCGAAGGAACACACGGAAGAGAACTGCTGTCTAGTAGTGTGAACAGTCCATTACATGTTTATAACACGCCTGCAAAAACCTCACAAGAATCATTAGTCTAAGGTCTTTAGCTAGGTGACGGCTAGTCTTGTCACTGCGCCCCTACTAAAACGAGTCATTCCCTGAAACTATAACTGCAATTCTGTTGGAAAAGGGTTGCTACTGTCGAAGTCTCACGTTTCATACTTTATAAATAAGAAATATATTCTTGTCAATACAAGGAATGTTTGTCGGTATGTGTACTTCAACTGTGTTTGGATAAATTTTAGCTGATTATGTTAGGGTTGAAGTCAGCTGTGCATGTGTACGCCATCTCGAAGCAATTTTAAACTTGCAATGTCAAAATTAGTTGAGATTAGGATTTCTCGTGCATAACTGTCTCGCTAGGATAATCATAGATTCTTTCAGCAAGACAAAGCATAATACGGCCAAAGTAATGATTGCCGGAAAATAATGGTACAGAAGCTATTTGGAAGCATAGCCACGATGTTCACGTACTTCTCTGACCACCGCTCTTTGATTACCAGGCTTAGTATTTCGTTACGAATCATATTATGTTTGGGCGTTGAAGTATTTTTGTCAGGTTATTGTTCTAGGCAAATGAAAAAAAAAAATATATTAAATAGTAATTTTTATTCGTTATTTTCATTTGTGTTTATATGTTCTCTAATACATCGTCTAAGTACAATTTTTAAAATCACGTAATCCACTTTCCACCAACTTTGTTGCGAATATTTAAATAACTCTTTAGTGCCTGTGTTATAGCTTGTTTTGTATCATACATATTTCGTATTTGTTAGCTCAGATGTCATTGTTTCATTTCGACAAGGAAGACAGCCTAAATTTACACACACACATAAACACAAACCTATGAAAAAAGTATCGTGTAATATTTTTAATTCCTTAATAAATATTTCATATTATGTGCAAAAACAACAAAAAAATTAATAAATAATCGCACTCATGTTTACTTTTATCTTCTATTCGGTAACAGATTATACGAATTTAATACGTCTAAGTTATGTATCGAGGATGAGTATGCAGCAAATAACAGTATGGTGTTTATGCGATTTGAAAAAAAAAATGTTAAGATAACTTCTGAATAGTGTTGTAGAATATTTCATTTTTACACTGCGTTGTTATTGAAAATTAAGAGTTGTTTGTTCCCAAAAATTTTAATCTGGAAAAGATTAAAATATGTTTGCTTGATTGTTTATGAGCAGATAATTATTTCGTTCTTCAATGTTGATTTACAGTAATGACTTACAGCAATACTTTTTACATACCGCTTATTTTACAGAATTTAATTTCCTTAATCAGGAGGCTTATGAAAGTACATTACTCTTCGTGTGCTTGTAGTTGGAACGACACTGAGGTATTTTCCACCGTGATACCGTGCGTTCTATGCAGAGTGATACACATTGTAAAACCAGTGGTCCGTCTTACATGGTTCCCAGCTCGCTATCTTTAGCCGAATGGATTCCAGATATCTGCTGCTACCACTACGATCATTATCGAAACGTCGGGGTTTAGCTGGAAAGTGTAACAATACTTTCAAATTGAAAACTCACACCTCTTTACCTTAGCGGTTAGAGCGATTCGTTGACAATTTCTTTGTCAATATCGGTTCAACTAGGTGATGGAAACTGGACGAAATATTATCACAAGTTTTCACCTATGTCTGTGCCGTACCTCCTTTGCGTTCAGTAGCAGATCTACAGTACTTCGAATATTTTGTTTATTTTTTACGTGTTTGTCAAATTTAAGCTCATTCGTAGATATTAAAGAGGGCGAAAATTTACTTGCAAAATGAAACCATTTGCAAAGTATGTATTCAACTAAACTGAAACCTGTATGTAATAATTAAAATCTCGGTTTTCAACAAGAGCTAGCTGTAAGACCCTACGTACAAAAGAGTACGTAAGTACGATTTTAATTAGCTAACCTTAGAAACCTTTAAAAACCATTAACAACTTACTGACCAGGGGAAGTAACAAGGTGTTCTTTCCATGTAGCTAATAGGAATATGTGTATAGTATGTAGGATTTTGTAGCTATAAATGTGCCAGTTTTTAAGTCATTATAATTTGAACATTTATATATTGAGTTTAAAATACACATCATAAGTAGGCTAAACTTTCAATGATCAGAGAAATAAAAGTCTTATAAATTGGTAAAAACGAATTAAAATCAACTAATGAAAATTTAAATATGAATCGTGTAACCAGTAAACTTTCTGAAATACGCTATATCATGTTAATTTATTTTTCACGAAACTAACTTCATAAAATTAAGGTTGATGACACCAAACAAATCGAAAGGGAAAATTTTCTATATCCTCTTAAATATTAATTTATGTATGTTGTTATGTTCGATTAGAGTATGTTAAACCAGTAAAGTAATCAACTATGAAACATAACTTGTCTATTAAACTGGGTAGTAATATCTTTATTACACCCATAATGTATTTAGGCTTTATTTAAGTTGGAGATAGCTACCGAAATGATGACAGGTAAATTTCCGAAACAAATGCATGCCATTTTTTAAATTTTGTTAGTGATAAAGGCTTGCAAAATTTACATGAATACAGTTTACTATCTTACCTATTCTTTAAAACGTCACTTAAGAATATTCATGATATTCGTAGGGCAACATTTTTTTTTTTGAGAATTACTATGCTGGGATTTTTTTTTGCAATGGGATGAACTATAAAACTACAGTTGATTATTTCATACAATTCTCAAATAAATTTCTGCCAGAACACCAAGTTTGATTCAAATCTATTGGACGGTTTTGTTGATCACAAATATAACTAAAACACGTTTAGTAATGCTGATTTTAAATAAGTAATAGGTATGTTTTTATTAGCTACTAATACCCAACAATAAAGAGTGCATTATTTGCAAATGAATGTCATACTTTAGTGAAAATATTTTCAGTACTTACTAAGAAATAATATAATTGAGAAATTTTACAGTTGACTTTAACTTCCAATATTGTTTGCTATGTACGTTATCAGTTAACAACTTAAATGTAGTTGAAACTGGAAGGTAATGATTTTTGTAAACATGTAAAATTACTTACTAACATTTTGTGCATTCAATTCACTAAAAAATTTGTGATTTTTCTAAATTTATGAACAAATATGAAACCATCCTGATTTGGAGAGAATGTGTTTGATAACAATAAATAAATTAAAATTCTCAAGTGTAAATTATGTCGAGTAAATAATGAACTAAAATTATTAACATAAGAATTAGCAGTCGCAATTTTACCTTTTTACTTGTATCTACAGAAATAAAACTGGTTTGAAATTAGCTATTTTTCTCTGCAAGTATAACGTTCCGGTATAAATAGAAAGTAGTTTTAAGATAACTATAAAATATTCTAGTATGAATTTTGCTAGCAGTTAACTTTTAATTTATTGATAGAAATGTGTGACCTTATATATGATCCAATCTGAAAGGCGAAAATAGTATGATAGTCTTCTGCAAGTAGAATTTTCGTGTGTGTTGTATTATCGTATAAGCGAATAAATTATCTATTGAAATATACGTGTAGTAGATATGTTTTGCCAGTTTACTGATAAGGATTTAGAGCGTATTTTTTCACCATTTGGCAACGTCACAGACACTGGGCGCAATTTATTTATTTTCTCCTGATAAATTGTTTCTCCGTTATTAGAATGCGACAAATAATTGTCATGGTTTTTGTCAAAATCTATAAATTTTTTCTCCTAGCCCACGAAAATTATTCTCACTGGATGCACAAAAAACTATGTGAGGACTGTCGTCTAAGAATAGGCAAAAAATACAATTTATATTTCGACACTTATTGAGGTCGGACAGTAAGTACCGATCCGAAAATCTGTAATTGTGTATGCTAAAAGTGTTTGTAAATTTTAAATTAACGTTTATTTTATTGTATGCTGTAAAATAAGTTTTATGCCTTTCCTTCCGCAGACATCTAAAACGGGCAAACGTTATAGTACTATATTTGTCTAAAAACCACAGCTACTATAGTCACTAAGCATCCCAAAGGATTTTTACTCCTCAGTAGTCTTAGTGAGGAGGCTAGCCAACTACTCCCTCAACATGTAACATATGATAAGTTTTATATGTAGATATTTTTCATAATGTGTATCACTTTAGTGAGAGAAGGTAAGGCTGGCAGTCACATCATAAAACCTCTCAAGATTTATATATGTGTGTATGTGTATGATATATACCGGATGAGTCTGAAAAACACTGACAAATGCTGGCAGGTGAATCCTTATGAAAAAAAAAATAAGCAGGAAGTGAATTTAGCATTTTTCACCATAACTTAATATTAAGGGAGTAATGAGTCATTGAATATCAAAATGTATATTCGCATTTCCCCAAAATATCAGAAACTAGATGACATCAAAAACAATATTTTCAGCATTGCTTAATGCTGTTGGGACCTTGAAATCAACAGCAAATACAACTTGATACCTTCTACCAATATGAAAATACAAGTGGTAACTACCCTTTCATTGTATACAACTTTTTTATTTACCGTCAGGATTTTCGAACATATGAAGATGGTTTATTGTGAAATGATACCTGTGTAACGAAAAAGGTCTTCTTATTGCAATTGTCTAGGGCATACCGTCTATGCTCAAAATGCACTTGAATATTCGCGCAGGCATACAACGCCTAGATCATAGGCAATCCTGCGAACATCCATGTGATGTGTTCAGCGTACAGACGATGGTGGACATTCACTGTAAACAAAAAGTACACTAATGTTAAAGACACAGATCAGTTTGTTACAAGCATTCTGCGTACATATCGCAGCAGTTGTGAACGAAAATGGTAGGTACCATGCAGCTGAAACATTTGTAAATGGAAAAAGTCGTAGGTCATGATTTTCTCTTAATTTGTAACATGGGTGTAATTGCAAACACAAAAACAGTTCAGAGAGCCTAGGCCTGCAAAAAAAAAAAAAAACAGTTTTCGCCTAGCTCCTTAAAGAAGTATCATGCATGCGTAATGGACAGTGTGTGTCGAGCCGTGTAGGCTACTTGCAAAACACATTCAGAATTAGTTGCGCGTGTTTCGATCGTGGGTGAGATGCATTTAAAAACAAAGTATTACGAGATAGTAATGCATACCACTGTACTGTACACAAGTATTGAAATGAAACAGATAAAGACATCAACAGACACAAAAACAACAAACGTAAAAGCGTTACTATGACTTTAGTATCAGCAACAAGCATAAAGATTTCTTGTAGGAATACTGACAGAATGAATGGAGAGATTCGGACGGCTTGAAACATGAATGATTTTGAGAGCCAAATAGGGGCGACATGGTGTGAACATGGAGTTGCACTAGGAATGGAGGATAAGGAAAATGGGAGAGCTACGATAAAAGCTATCGGCCAAGGCACCGGCACGATTCCCACATGTGAAAATTGACGTGACACCCGACGTGTGTGTGTGTGTGTGTGTGCAGGTGTGTGTGTTAACGTTAGTGAGAGGAGTGTTAGCTTTTAAAAAATAAAGTTACAAATGTGTTGTCACTTTGTCTATAAAGTGAATATGGCGGGAGTAATACAACACACAACACTGAACACATAATTTAAGGTACCATTTCTTTGAAAAAAATGTTTGGTATTTAATTGTTTATGCACTATTAAGTACTGTCGTTGTTTATCATCAAATTGTATCTTATTTAAATATATGTAAAGTTTTTTAAAGTACATATTGACTGGCCTAGTGGTCAAGGGAAGGTGGCAGAGGAAGAAAGCTGTTAGCCGTGCTCACCGGCAATCGAAGAGAAGACACTTATCACGTCTTATAAATGATAATATAATTTAATGCTTTATTAATTTATAACATATAAACTTCTGAGTACACAAACAACTGACTAATTTAAATGTGGCTACTGCAAACAGTAATAGCTAAATTCTTTTTTTTTTAAGTTTAGAATTTTATTTTTAAATTAATATGCATCGTCTCGTTGTGGATTTAGTTACGTGAAATGTAAACCCAAACACTACGAATCACATGTCACACCGTAAAAATGAAACATTTTAATCATTGATTTTGTCATTCACCAAATCTTTTGACTGGATTTATTTACTTGGACATACTCCATTGCGAAATAAATGACTGTCAAATGAAAACTAAAAATAAGACACGAAAACATAAATAAGTAGAGTATGCTTTAGTCGTCAGGATACATACACAACATGAAATTCCAAAACTGGAATCTGGTCAGATAAAACAAGGAACAAACAGAAAATAAAATAAATAACAAAAATATAAAATACCTAAGTTGACATGTGACACAACGATGAGACGAAACAAAAACACAAACAGAAATACAGCAAACAATACAACAATGAGACTAAACAAAAAACAAATATGTCGGACACAAACAGAAAAAACAACAAACGTCACAAATGATGAGACGAAACAAAACACAGTAGTTTTCCAAACAGTCAGTATTAACGACGTTTCGGGAACCGGAATCTGTTACCGTCATCAGGTAGACACACAGGGTTCAGGAACACGAGTGCGACTGATGAGGAGACTTTTTTTTTTTTGTGGCCCAGAAGGGGCGCACCCTAGGTTAGTGTCTAACTACTAGGAGTTAGGAGGGAGCGGGAGGAGGCCTATACGCTCTAACTACTGCATGCAGCTTGGGTTAGGGAGGAGCTTGGCTCAAATGGCCTACTGTGAGGTTGTGAAGTGCAAAGCTAGTATTTGTGGCCTGGTGCTTCCTTCAGATTTAACTGGGAACTATTCCCTTACAGGGTCATGGTAAACCCGCGAGGCCGCGGGAGGAAACCCATGACGATAGACATGCGAGGTGGGTTCTCCATGCTATGAAGAAAAATAGAGTACATGCAATGTGTTACATGCATTGTTAGTTGTGTTTCAAGGCGAAAAGGTAAATACGAGCAGGGAGGACTCGTGATCCAGCTGTAAAAGAAAACTTACATTAAGCTTAAATTTACTTAACCTAGGGGAAGTAACCTAAGTTTCCTGAAGGGCGGGCTTTTTGCCCGCAGTCCCATTGTTGGTAGTTCTTGAAGCCTACCACGCAGTCATGGCTCGCCTGTGCAGTACGAGAGCCCTCGCTGGGCCATACGCTCTCCGCAATGTGCCATGACTGGTTCCGCGATGCATTGATTGAAGATCAATGCCTATCTTCATTCGCGATGCCTACTGCGCAGCTTTGGTTCCTTATGTGCAGTACGAGAGCCCTCGCTGGGCCATAGGCTCACTGCTCTGCACCATGGCTGGATCCGCGATGCATTAATGGATGCGGCGATTAATGCATATCTAGTACCATTCGCTGTTGTCACTTGGCCGGGGTGCACTTCCTTGTTCCTAGGTTGGTTCGACTTGTTGTAGCCGTTTTCTTCTCCATCCTGGTGATCTTCTTTAGGGGGGACATAAGGTGGTTTTTCGCACAAGATGTGTTTCGGCATCTTGTGCTTCATGCGCACCTCAAGATTGTAGTTCCCTAGTGTGAGCACTAAGGGATTAGTGGACTTGGCTGCATCTTTGTAGAAGTTGCGAGTCAAACGTTGGATATGATCAGTGAGCTGGGGATACTTCAGCTCACGGTAGAGGACTAAATTGGGTGTATATCTAGGTGCCCCTTCAGCCCTCCTGAGGGCTTTGTTTTGGAGTACCACTAATGGCTGCATATGACACTTTGCAGCATATGCCCATGCTGGGGCTGCATAGGTCAGGATGGGCCTAACTAGGGCTGAATACAGTCTGATCCCAGATTTTGTGCTCAGATTGTGGTCATAGTTCAGGAGAGGGTATATCTGTGCTAGGCGGGCATTTGCCTGTCGTAGCTAAGTATAGGTATGAGCCTTCCAGGTTAGTTTGGAGTCCAGTATGACGCCAAGATATTTGACCTTGGGTTGGTACTCAATTTATGCCCCAAACAGGGAGGTCAGGGGAAGGGCTGGGGGGGTTTGCCTTCGGGCGAAGACAACTGCCTCTGATTTGCCTACATTTATCTTGATGCGCGAGAGTGTGAACCAGGCCTCCAGGGCATGAAGGGCTTCCTGCACTTTGGCTACAGCAAGGGAGGCTCGCCAGAATGTTGCGAACACAGCTGTATCATCAGCATAGCTTGCAAACTGGGTTGAGGGAGTGGTGTGTATGTCGGCTATGTATATGTTAAATAGTACAGGACCGACAATAGAGCCCTGCGGCACTCCTGCTCTAATAGGGTAGGGTTCTCACCTAGCTCCAGGTAACATGACTACAAAGCTGCGGTCACTTAAGTAGCTATGTACTAGTTTAATATAGCAGTCAGGGATGCTCGCTCTGTGAATTTTGTACACCAGGCCGGCATGCCATACTCTGTCGAAGGCTTTCTCTATGTCGAGAAATACTGCGACAGTGTACCTACGTTCACACAACACAACCAAATAAGAAAAGAACTCACAGCCAATAGTTACCCTACAAACACCATCAAACAGCACAAGAAACCTAACAGAACACTTAAGCCAACAGAAACAGAAAAAACATCAGGAACCCTAGTTGTTCCGTACGTTCGAGGCCTTTCTGAAAAAAATAAGACGTCTAGGAAACAAATACGGACTTCGAACAGCATTCCGATCTAAAGCAACCATTAAAAGTATGGTTACCAGGAGGAAACCAGCTCAGAATAACTACAAACACACAACTGTGTATATAAGATACCCTGCGAATGTGGCCATATGTGTATTGGTGAAACTGGCAGAGCTCTATCAACCCGTATAAAAGAACATAAAAACAATTGCAAAAAAGGCGAAACCCAAAAATCTAGACTGGCCGAACATGCATGGGAAAATAGCCACAAAATCCTTTGGGAAGACTCTAAACCACTTACACGGGAAACTGACAAACTTAAAAGAAAAATAAAAGAATCAGCCTTTATTATTAAGAATAATAATATTTTCTGTCAACAGAGCATTCAATTAAAAAAATTGTGGATGCCATTGATTAAAAGAGAAACAAATTTACAGCACAAAATAAAAACTAACACTCAACCCACCACAACCAATCAGAGCCAATACATGCTGCGCGACCAATCAGGAGACAGCTCGTCTCCCATTGGCTGAGCACGATACCGGGCATTATCCTATGTAAACCCATGGTTTTTCCATTCTCCTCATCCGTCGCACTCGTGTTTCTGAACCGTGTGTGTCTACCTGATGACGGGAACAGATTCCAGTTCCCGAAACGTTGTTAATACTGACTGTTTGGAAAACTACTGTGTTTTGTTTCGTCTCATCATTTGTGTCGTTTGTTGTTTTTTCTGTTTGTGTCCGACATCTTTGTTTCTTGTTTAGTCTTATCGTTGTGGTGTTTGCTGTATTTCTGTTTGTGTTTTTGTTTCGTCTCATCGTTGTGTCGCATGTCAACTTAGGTATTTTATATTTTTGTTATTTCTTTTATTTTCTGTTTGTTCCTTGTTTTATCTGACCAGATTCCAGTTTTGGAATTTCATGTTGTGTATGTATCCTGATGACTAAAGCATACTCTGCTTATTTGTTTTCTTGTCTTATTTTAAGTTTTCATTTGACAGTCATTTATTTTGTAATGGCGCATGTCCAAACAAATAAATCCAGCCATGCACCTCCATTGCACAGTTCTTTCAACGATCATACCAAATCTTTTATTTTGCGTAGACATGGAAAGAGAGGTATTAATAAAAATTTCTGGTTAAAACTTCATGTTTTTCAATTTTTATATGTTATATGGACCAGTACCTGTAATGTAAATCCAAGTTTGCAGCTCTATTAGTATAATAGTTCCCGAGACATTTTTAAAGAAGTGAAATATTTTGGTTTTGACGATTTTCGGGCCAAATAAAGCGTAAACTAGTAAAGTCATCAGAAATAATATGTACTACATTTATTTAGCTTTAATTTTAGTACAGAATTATACCCGTAGACCTATTAGTTCTCGAATTATGTGTAAAAATAAAAAATAGTAGAATAACTACATTTTACAAGAAAAAATGTAAATTATTTCCATGATGATTTGGGGAAATTTTAATGAACAAAGAGCAAAATACGTTGGAAAGGGAATTTCATCTAATGTATTTCATTCATTTAAATGAATTGAAATAACCATAAGATTATTTCTACTAAAACCCTGAGCCGAACCACCAAAGTTAAGAAAAAATGTTCTATCTCGTGCAAGAACCTAACGTGAGTTTTCTCCATAGAATTCTTTGTAACCTTTGTAAGCCTATTGTTAGGTTGCATGAATGGTTGGATGACTTTTTGCACTAATCCAATTGATTTTTTGAGACACTGTTAGCTGATATAATACGATTACGAAAATTAACTTGCGATTGTGTAAAGTAGTTCCAATATTTAAACCCCAATATGCGTAAACATGACTGCACCTGCTGAGTGAACTTTAACCTATAACGCCTAGAACTCAACACGGCCTATTGCATAGTTGTCGTAATATAATATATCCAGAATATGGCGTCAGCAAAACTTTCTGGGTGTAAACAGGACAATGCGTCTACGAATTATGACGAAGAAGCTGCATTCTCAGATACCTCGGTACAGACAAATTCGTGAATTTAGAAGGTGCAGATATTGATATTTTGATATCCACACTCGACACAAATACGTCCCTTCAGATTGAACTGATAATTGGAGAGTGGCTTAGGCTCGACTGTTGATAATGTCTACTTCCAGAAAAATGGCAGAGATGAGTCAAGTTGCACACAGTTTACCACCGTTTCTTTCAGTCGAGGAGAATTGAGATTCTGCTCTGGATAAGTACTTTTTTAATCGCATTCAGCGGGTCAAACATCACCTCTGCCCTTGTCTGCCAGAGGAAAACCAAATTATTGAGCCTTCTCTGAAATGATCACAATCTGGTAGATTTAGCTACAGTTTTGCTACGACCAGATGCTAGACACGAGGTTATTGCAAAAGCTAGAGAGAAATCACTCGTAGCTCTGAATAAGGGGAAGACATACAAGACTATCTACATGGTATATGATACCAACTTCACGTCAAGACAAAATATCATACGAATGTTGTCTTGGCTCGTTTATCCTAATATAAAATGTTGCCAGACATCGTGTCTACTACACCTACCACCAAATGCAAAAGTGGTTGGGGTGGTTAAAGAAGCTTATGGTTGGGGTTAGACGAGAATTCAGCAGCGGTTAACCCAAATAATTACAAAAAAGGGAACGGGCTCCACTTGTGCACCTCGAAATTATATACTGAAAGTGCAATAATAGTGCGCTGGGAGCTCCACTTGCCACAAAGCAGGGCTTAAGTACTCTGCTATGTGCAAATTTTGTTGGTCAATAATTCCTAAATGTTCCTGTCATACAGACTGGTGACAAGACAGATGACGAAAATGACCTGGACAATCCACTCTCTGGTGAAATCAGACGGAGAGACAAACGCAATGTGGCATAACGGTTACGTACAAAAACCCTCAAAGCGAATACTGCCATTAATGTCGTATTTAATCAAATAGTTTCACTAACTACATAGTTCATTCCTTATAAATTGAGTAATCGTTTTTGTTCATTTACATTTCTCGCAAATCATCACGAGAATTATTACAATTTTTATAGTAAAATGTGATTTTATTTTTTTCCCACCTAATGGGGGAAGTAAATGTCTACAGGCACCATTATGTGCTTAAATTAAAGCTAAATAATGTAACAACAATTTGTTTCAACATAACTTTCCTAGTAGGATGAGAAGATTTCCCTTTATTTGACTCCAAACTCGATCAAAACTAAAATCGTTAATTTTTATTAAAATATTTCAATTTTCTTTAAGTCTTGCATGTCTGGAACTATTAAACTTAGATAGTTGCAACATGGCTTAAATTGTTGAGAATCTAATGTTATTAAACTATTTTCAAACAACATTTTCCTTAGAACGTGTTCTAATACTGACTATGTTTAAAATTATTGGACTACCCTGTGAGTTGTTTTTGTGTAACCATTCAGTTTAACACCACCACCCATCTTTGAGACCCGGTTACCTCAATCTCTGTCACCAACCGCCTACCACCCACTTCCATACTACTATCCCCTACCCCTTCGCCTACTTATATCTTCAACCTACACCTACCTCCTACCCAAAACCTATCCCCTGCCCAAAACATACCCTTACATATGTAACAGGCAAAACAAGACGATTAATTTAGCAATGGCTTGGTGAAGAAATGCTTCCATGTAACCTTAAAGATAACATATTTTACATGGTTCAGAAGGTAGTCCGTAACTTACAATTCGTTATAACGATTAATGAAACAGTAAATAATTATTAATTGATTGGTAAGCACTTATCAAAATGTAAATAGAATACTACCAACATGGCTTCATGACACTGGTCTAGATAGTAGCGGAACAGATTGGGGTGAACACTTAGAGGTCCAGATTTCATAGATAAGTTATTCAACACGGCAAAGTATCTGCATAATGATTGGTTTTTCAATACACTACAGGGCGCCATTATGTTACGCGGGTATTTCCAAAGTTCATCTTTAGGTCAGCAACGATAAAACCCTATATTTTAGAAATTTGAAGGCGTCTTCTTTCCTTAAGACGACAAATAATGCGCTTTAAGCACGTTTCTAGTCTGTTAGGAAACAATATTTTAAAGAAAGTGTTCAGAAGTGTTAAAATTAACGGGAATAAAACACATTTTATAAGTTCACGGTATTTAGTCAGTGTCAAGTAACTACGCACATAACAAATCTGCTTTATTTATTCCAGCCTAGCTAATAATTCTCTCATAGAACTATAGTATCTCATAAACTGCTGACCATGTACACACGACATTTAGGCATATCAGTGCTCCGAACGATGACACAGATCTTTCACAGACCTAATTGTGTATTCTACCTACCTGAGGTTAAAATGAATTTACAATTAAAGTTATATTCCGCTGTGTTCAGTAATTTTAATTATATCGCTTTTGTAAGAAAAGTTATTTTTGCATTGAAGAGAAGAGCTTATTGCTGCAACAATAAAAATGAAAGGCAAAATTATGAGAGGATTTTTTTGAGTGTTTGTTGATATTCAAATATTATGCAATAATTATTTCTAGGGTATTTAAAACAACTCTTTTGATTCAGTAGCAAGTGTGGGCCTTACCGAGATGATCAAATATTCCGGTGGTAACACATGTGTACGTCAAATAGACACTAATCCACACAGAACATAATTTGACACGCCAACATTTGCTCGCGCCAGAGCTCCGAGATAGGTAGCGCTTTTACAGGCCGGATAGTTTGCATCTTTCCATTCCTTCGTCGCAAAAATTGTCTACCGAATGTCAGTTTTCAGGAGAATGTGTCAGCAATAACCCCAGCCATCCCAGACACCACTGCCCCTCCCCTTACCAGCACCAGAACACACAATGAAAGGTAGTTAACCTAATGCTTTGTGCCGTTATCACCAACCTGTTTGGAAAGCACAGCTCGAGGAAAGGAAAGCTCGTTCATGGCTCCAGTCCAAAGCTCCACCAAAGCTTTATCTAAATTCGACTGAACCATTGCCCACTTTCCCTTGCGTCCTTCACGAGTTTTTTCTCTTGTTCCCTACATGAAGTAGGTGTATCATCGGAATTAGACACACCTTTTGGTTTGTATCTTGGTTACTGTCCCATCGACTCGATATGAGGTTCTACTGTTTTTTAACGAATGCCACGATCTACATCTCACGTACTTCCTTTATCCACACCATGTAATGACAAATGTGCGGGACGAAACGAAATTATACTGCAGACCAACCATTATATTACAGATACAACTGTTAAAATGCAATAACTAATCACCTATAAAAATAAAAGGACGCAAATACTTACAAGTTCTTAATATAGTTTCTGTGTTTGTTTGAAACAACCATTTTTGAAATTTAGGTTTTAGAATGTGTGAAAAACTATTCGAATGACACAACACATGCAGCGAAATCATAAATTACAGACTTTGAGATATCTCCATGCTTTTGTATTTGTTCTTCCGCATATCTAACATCATCAAACTCGCTAATCTTTAAGAGTGCGTGGTAGGTAAATAAATGCTGAAAACATACATTGATTTCTACGTTTTTTTCGAAGCCAATATGGATAAAATACTCAATGATAACCTAGATAATGGTACTTGCCAACTTTATGAGTAAATATTTATTTACAACTCTTAATTCGTTACGCGTGATCTCTTGCGCCGCAGTTAAAGGCACGAGGTTTCGGCGTCAGAGATTGTGCCTCAGAAGTTGGTAACGATGGAAACAATTTTGTTAAAAACGTTGCCTTAAACTACTGTCTAGGGTGGCTATTGTTTAATTTTCGCAAATTGGCACTAAGAAACCTACAGTTATAGATTAATGTTTTTAACGTTAAATTATGTACCACGCCCTCTTAACTAGCACAAATATTGGTTGGTGTGTTATGTGTTTCTCCGCAAAGTTTGTAACACAAGCGGAAAACTATCGATAGTTTTCCTAACGCCTGTGAGCTTTGGGGTCACAATGTTTCATCCCGCTGTGAGAATGACCGCGGCGTCGTCGCGTTCGGGCATAAGTACAGCTCTTAACGGCAGTGCAGGAGAGTAGTTGTGGCATTTCGCTTGTGCGTCTTATTAGCAAACTCGACCACGAAGACGAAGTTGGCAAAGACAAAATCAGCGGTGGCAAGGATTGGCGCGGGATCAGTTGTTATATTGGCAACAGTACAGTGAGGGTAGGGCGAACGGCGGCGGAAGATCTGGGGCCATTTCGACTGTAATCTGAGACTGTTGTGTGTAAGAGAGAAAGATATTGATTATCTTTATGCTTAGTGTAGTGTACATTAGGCGCTGGAAATATTAACATCATGCAATATTAAATGTTGAAGTCGATGTAAAATATTGTGAATTGTAGAGAGATAATTGTGTTATTTTTAAACAGTTTGTCAATAAGGTTGTAATAAGTTAGGAATAAATTTTGGTTCAATCTGCGCCCAATCAAAATTTAGTTTTATTTCGGGTAAATATATCAGTCATGACCTTGCCAGTATTTTACCCCTCCCTTATGCGACTTACTTCCACTTATCCTTCTATCTAATTATTTATATATTTATTCACTCATGTTTGTCCCTAGTTACGGGCACAAATCCCTACACAAATGATTGGATACTTGTCACTTGACCTTCTTCACTATCTACACATTTTATATATAATTACTGCAGACTGCAGCCATCTTTAGCCCTCTTTATAATATATTCGCAATATATTTGCTAGCAGAAGCTGTAGATGGCTTCATAAGAGATAATTAAGCCTATATCTATTCATCTCGAAAATCATCACCCATATAATTTAGGTATTACATGACGTACACATTATATACGATATCATATTACATTTAAAGAAGTACTTGTTGAACACAATCCAACCCCATTTATATATGGATGTGTATATATATATATATATATATATATATATATATATATATATATATATATATATATATATATATATATATGTGTGTGTGTGTGTGTGTGTGTATAGGTGTATGTGTGTGTGTGTGTGTAGAACTTGGTCGGAGTGATCATCAGTACAATCGATCCTATATTTTATCTTAACTCATCATCTTTGTACTAAATCCTAATTTTTGTCCTAAATACTTACATTTGACCTGAATCAATATTTTCATATTTAATGCTTATTTTTATCCTGAATTCCTGAATCTTCCCTTTCGTTCTCACTCTTCATTTCCGACTTCAGTCCTCACTTTTCAGCCACTTTCTTCATCGTCACTTTCCTGACGAATCGGGGCAATATTTCAGTATTACTACGTTAACTCCGAGCCATATATAAAAGTTTCTGTTTGCTCGTCACTTATATTTACACACAAGTGTGAGACCGGTATCGTAGCTATGAGGCATTTAAAGAGAATATTTATAGTGAGGGCATTTCCCAATTCACAAAAGCCTTTTTAAACATAAATATTTCGCCAAAATCCGTTTAAGAATTCATGATTTTATTCTTTATACGCTATTCACGAGAAAACCGTAGCTTAATTATTGAACGTAAACAATTCCTGCACTTCTTTGTTACAATAACGTATTTCATGTACTTGAACTGAGCGTAGTGATGAAAAGGCGGAGTCTACTAACGACTTCACTAAAGTCGTCGAAAAATTCGTAACGTCTGTGTTGTTCTCCCACAGTCTTCAACACGTTTGCCATTGGCATTTCACCGGATAGATCTATAAGATTATGCAGTAAAATTATTTCACTCAGCTTCTTCGTATGCCGAGAACAAGATTTTCCATCAATTTTGTGGGAGGCGTATTATTTCAATCATTATTTTATGGATATACGTGGTCTGTTTTCATTTTCTTAGCATACTTATTATCCGATGACATCATTTACAACATTTTATGGACTATATTTGCATTGAAGAACTTAGCAAGTTAAAAATACACGGATCGATGATATGTCATTTGCATTGTATTAATGCATATCGTCTACTCTGAATATTTGGTATGCAGTGACAACCCAGGCAAAGCCGCATACGATTGCACCGTCTCTTCTATATATTAATGACTATCGTACGACGTGATTTATTTCGCCTGTAGCGATAAAGTCCTCGACCATATCTGTAAGAGTAGCCTCTTCGCCTCTGACTGCGATCTCTTCGAGCGCGATGGATCTTTTTCTGATGAACTTGAGACCTGATAATGTATGACGACGAGATGTACCGGCAAACACTTCGAGCGTGATGACTCTCTTCAGATGTGACGTCAACCTTGTCGACTGTGTCGGTGACATATTCGCCTCGGCCTGGGACATATTGAAAAACCCGGCAATATCTGTGATTCAGTAGTTAAAAAACCGGCCTTAATGCTGCTACGAGAACGTTATTGATGTTTACAATCTAAGTAAACATGATGGAAGTATTATAAACATCAAAAGTAGATTCTAGGCATTTTGAACTTTTCGTTTAATTAATTTAATTGGATAGACAACTAAAGGTGTTTATATTGACATACATATGTGATAGTGATAAAATATGACGTCATCTTATTAACCAGTGGCGAAGCATGGACGGGTTCTAAAGGAATCGGTACGTAGCAATGACTATACAAGGGAAACATATGACATATAGCTTGACAAGGCAAGGGAACGAATCCTCTAGCTCCACAACTTCAGTAAGAGAAACACATTCTTATAATTTGATTGAGGACAGCAGGTTAATGATATGTGCTCATGATGCGCAGCCGGATCCAATACCGTTCCCCTTGTAACGCGATCACGCCTCGCCTCTGTTTTAAGAGCCAATCATTTTTGAAGGAAGCGAAATATGTGCCAGTAAATTAGGACAAATGTGACAAGTGTTTGGGTAGAATGTTGAAATATAGGGAAGGTTCGTCGACAGAAAATTTATTGGAAGGCGTGGGCGTTGTAGAAATGAAACGGCGACGCCATCGTGATATGTACGCGATATTTGATTGGCGAAGAGTGACTAATGCTGTACCTGTTTAGTAGCAGTCTGCAATATTTTCAATAGTGCACTTGCCGGCAAACGAAATAAGTAGTGAATCGCTGGTGGCAAACAAATGCTGAAGGTTTTTTAAATAAAATTTTTTTTCATTAAATATATATATATGTGTGTGTGTGTGTATGTGTGTGTGAGTGAGTGAGAGAGAGAGAGTGTCCGTAAAAACGATTGAACACGTAGAAGACCGAATTTCATAAAACGCGGTACACATAAATCACTTAGCAACCTGACTTGAATCTCGTGTATATCTCATGCCGTGTACATATTTTCAAAATTGCCTCCATTTTAACACTTTAGGTTTCCTCTAAGGAATTGCATGAAACTCGGTACATATTAACAACTTAATATGATGACGTGACTTTTATGAACTTTTTTAATGCCGTGTGTATAGTTTAAATATAGCAGCAATTTTTATATTTTTCTCATATTATGTAATATCTGAAGAAATATTTCTTTGAATTTCTTCGAACTCGGTACACATATACCATATACTAAATAAACTTGACTTTTGAGCATTTCGTTCACACTGTGTTCATTTGTTTATAATGGTGACAATTTATATTTTTAGCATAGTGTGACATGCAAGGAAATATTTTTCCGAAGTTCATAATTCTTGGCACACATATACTACTTAGTAAGTTGACTAGAATTTTGTGTATTTCGTTAATTCTGTATTTATATTATTATGACGGGAAACCATTTTTTTGCGTAGTTTGATGCATCTAAGGAAATATTTCTCCGAGTTTTGTAAAACATGGGGTAACTTGACTTTTGTGTATTTCGTACATTTAATATTTATATTTTGAAAACAGCATAATTGTTATGTATTTAGAATAAAATGACACACTGTAAGTGGGGGTGATTTTTGTACACAATTTGTATTTTTAACGTAGGTCAACTGTGCTAAGGTATTAATTAAATTTAATGTAGACGATTATTATTAGGAGTTAATTGGAATTAAATTTATTTACTCAGGGCTGCCATATATACGAAAAATATTTTTTGTAATGTCCCAGTGCCATTCACATGTCCAAAGTCACCCCTGCTTATGGTTACTAATAAATAATAATATTATGAATGCCATTAAACTTGGTACCCATATAATAATTAGTAATTTGATTTTACTTTTGTGTGTTTCGTTCATCCATGATTTGTATTGTCATATAGGTGGCTATTTTAGTTTTACATGGTATGACATATCTAAGGTAACAATATTTAGAATTTTATCAAACTTGGTACACATATACAGTCAACTCCCGATTATCCGCGCTAATGGAGGGAGCCGATGCCTCGGATAATCCAAAATCGCGGATTATCTGATTTTAGTCTTTCTTAGATCTCAGTAGAAAGAAAAAAATGTCAAATTCATTCCTACAATAAAAGGCAGCAAATTAATACAGTAGACTCTCGATTATTAACATTAACGATTAAGGGATATGCGCTAATAATTTAAAACATAAATAAAAAATCACGCATAGATTATTTATTAAGGAAAATATCTCGTTAACACATTCATGCACGACCCCGAGGTTCAATTTCGTTAATCCATTCATGTGCGGACTAATTGTTTCGCCTGCTGTTCAAATACTTAAATATTCTAGTCTTTCAAAATACAGTTACGGGTATAACACGTTGGTGAACATTATGCGAGTCAACACAGAATGTATTTATAAATAACCAAAGCATATTTTTTTTAAATTAATTTTTTCAAATTTTTTTTTCAACTTTTTTAACTATTTAAAGTGAAATATTTTCCACGGATAATCCGCAAATCGGATAATCAGCAGACGGACAATCGGACGTCTTTTGTACCACGTATACAGCTGACTTCTTGAACATATTCTGTTCATCCTGTGTAAATATTTTCATAAAGGCGGCCATTTATACATTATTAACATATATGTGACGAAATATATATCCGTTTTTTATTCATATTGGTGTACATATATTGCTTATTGAGTTGACTTGACGTTCGTGTATTTCGTTCATCCTTATTTCATATTTTCAAAACGGTCGCCAGTTTTACATTTTGACCATAATATGACACATCTGAGGAAATATTTTCCGAATTTCTTTTGATTTAGTACTCGTATACTGCACACAAAGCTGACTTAACTTTCAATGTTTCATTCATCCTGTGTTAAAATTTTCCTAATAGGTCCATGTGTATATTTTTAACGTAGTGGGACGGACATATTTATGGATTTTTTTTTTTTTTTTTTTTTTGAATTT
>PNEQ01089082.1:0-61564 GCA_003012365.1 Medauroidea extradentata | reverse complement strand
GATGGAGATATAAAGATAGATAGATGGAGATATAAAGATAGATAGATGGAGATATAAAGATAGATGGATGGAGATATAAAGATAGATAGATGGAGATATAAAGATAGATAGATGGAGATATAAAGATAGATAGATGGAGATATAAAGATAGATAGATGGAGATATAAAGATAGATAGATGGAGATATAAAGATAGATAGATGGAGATATAAAGATAGATAGATGGAGATATAAAGATAGATAGATGGAGATACAAAGATAGATAGATGGAGATACAAAGATAGATAGATGGAGATACAAAAATAGATAGATGGAGATAGATACAGATATATAGAGATAGATAGATGTATAGAGAGATAGAGATGTGCATCAAAATATAGAGATATAGACAGAGATAGATCATAAATATCCATGTTTCTTTGAAATTTTTAAAAAATGTTGTTTCTTCCATAATCAGTTTATTTTATAAGACTTGACTGACTGAGGCTTCTGTCATTTGTTCGTATGTACATGTGTTGTAATACTACTGTGGAAGCCCTGATTAAAGTAATTTCTGTGTAGATTTTATTTTTTAAAATTAAGGCTTACCTATAAATGATGAGCATGTACACATGCATACATGCAAACACACAAGCATGTGTGGATATATCTGAGCATTGCATGTAGTGTATGTTCCCATTATGAAACTTATTCTGTGGTTTTTTGGGGTAATTAGTGTAACCCTAACATTTTGGTGTTTGTGTTAACACTGCTTCAAAGTGCTTTGTTAGGTGGACTGATCATTGTGCTGAGTTTCAACCTATTGCTGTGTGTAGGAAATTTCTACATGTACATTCAGGAAGGTGTACTCTTTATTAGTGGGATTGAGCGTTCAGATTGTGTGGGTATAGTGTCACAGTTGGAAAAGTACATAAACTCGAAAGTGTAGCTCCTATGGCTGTGTGCATGGGTTTTCATTAAATAGACCAAATAAAGAGACTTAATCCTGTTACAGCTATGTCTGCATTATTTCAGTTGAATTCACATTCATGGTAGGATTATTAAGATGACAACTATTAAGGGCGCCGTCTACTAGAATCGTGAAGAGGCGGGCAGACCTTTAACAATCCTGATTTCATTCGAAAACCATTCAACATGTTGTCATGCGGTTAGGCTACGAAAAGCATTTAAGGATCTTAGTACAGGTCTATAATTTAGCCATTAATTGTTATCGTTCCTAACAAGTATTTTTTTGAGTGTGAAAGTGACAGAATCGGGACTTTTGACACTAATTTTTATGTAAGAGTAATCATTTTCACGATATTCTGAATATTATAGACCTGTAGAGCGACTCTTTCCCTTTCGTCGTCCTATAGTAAAAACGGTTCAGCGGGAAGCTTGTACATTAGTTCAGCGCTTGGCTCGTTGAGGTGACACAGCATTTGATGCGTGCTTCAAGGTCGACCTACTGCTCCGTCGCTTTTGAGCCTCTCACGCGTGGGTAGACGGCGCCCTTAATTAAAGAGGTTGTAATTTTGTAAACATTGTGTTTGCACACTGTAAAAATTACTTTTGACAAGAATGCGGTATCATTACAGTATTATTAGTAATAGGCAATAAACAATTACCTAAGATTGTGATAAAGTTGCAGACAAAAAATGTCAGAATTTTACTGTATAACTTACAGAACTTGTGGGCAGCTTTATGGTCTGCAGAGATACTGTATCTGCTCATAATTTTATTAGAGATATTGAATTAATGTTAGCAGGCATGTGTGGGTATCCAACAAACATAGGGACATTGATGTGCATACAAAGCACATTTCTGTTTTTTAATTAGCAGTCTTCTTCGTTGACCATTAAAGCTAATTAAGAAATGGCATACTGTATTAGTGACACACCAGCTACCCCTGCACAGAGGAAAGGAAAATGTTGGCATCGTCTCTTTAACTTGTATGTACAAATATTTATCTGCCTAGGTGTAAGTATTCTAAATTTGTTGCAGAGAACTTGTCCAATGAGGAGCGTACATGGGAGGAAATCATGCAGATCAAGGCGATGCCTGTCAGCATGACCCAAAAGAAAGAGCTGAAGGCAAGACTACAGGTTTGTGCCATCTGAATCAGATCTCTGTCTGCCACAAGGTGACAAGCACCCAGAACTTGACATTAGTAGTGTTGCTATTACAGTGGAACCCCTGAATTACACCCCCTGATTCTACACTTTCCTGCCATTTACACTGTTTGTATTTGGTTCCATTTAATGATTTTGCATTATAACCTTCCCTCAGATTACACTTTCCTTTATTTTACACCATTTTTTACTGGTCCCTTGAGAAGTGTAATTCAGGGGTTCCACTTTATTTCTATATGCAGTAGTTTCGCTTCTTCATTTTGACTTGAGATGGACTCCTGCATAGAGCATGGTGAGTCTATTATGATGTCATTAACTACAAGCCCAGTCATTCCTTCCCAACCTGCTTGCATTCCTGCCTCATGTTCCAGTGGTGTCGCTGTTCAGTACATAAACAACCACCAGCAGCCATAGAAAGAAAGAAAGGAAGGCTATGAAGAAATGAATAAGCATTGAAACGCAATAATTTAAATGTTGTTCAACAGACTGCAGTCCTGCAGTTTTATAGCAATTTACGTCATCTATAATAATTTTGTATTGTTCATATGGAAATGGACAAAATTTATTCAAGAATTATTTTTAGTGGTTTTTAAACTTGGAACTTATGTCGTCGTTGAAAGACATTTAATATGTAGGTGATTTTATTGTTGTAGTTATTTAGAATTAATTAGATTTGTGTGTTGAAACCTACTCTTGCTGACGTTGGAAAGCAATGAACTGTGGTTGAAACTGCACATTTGTTGTAATGCAACCAATTTCTTGCAGCACTGTTTTCTTCTGATTAGGAAAACTAGTTAAATAGTGTTTTAACACATTCATCCAGAGTCCAGTGTTAAAATATGTAACCAATAAAATTTTTTCTTTACATACAGCAGACATGCTGTTTTTATGAATTTGATCAGTTCTCACATATACAGTGAAACTTCTCTTAACACACACTTACGAATAACGGACAATTCTCATTAACGGACATTTTTCCAATCACCGGCAGAATAGCATGCTCCCTTAGGGAGAAATAAGAAATAATCTCCCATTAACGGACATTCTAATTAACGGATGCGGACACAAAATAAACGGACGTGGGCACATTATAAGTGGTGAATAATGGACAAAACGGCGCAAAAACAGTGCGAAAAAAGTTGCAAAGCAGCTTGAATGAAGCTTCGGTAGGGAGTCATAAGAAACGTGTGATCTGTACACCCCTTGCAAGCAAGTAGCGTGTAGCTGCCGTGTAATCTGATCCTCCCAACACACACGCATGTGATGTGAGCTTATTATTGTCTAGTCTTTGTTTACTATTAGTTTCACGCACATCACATAATAAAGTAGCGGTTGTGTTAAATTCTGTGTGAATCGAGTGATTAATTTAGTGTGAAATGTCTCAGAAGCGCAAACATTTAACTTTAGAAGATAAAATAACTGCGATTAGAATGCATGAAATAGAAAAATTAAGCGTCCGTGACGCCGCCAAGTTTGACTTGGAGGAAACGCAGATTACGACATAATAAAAAATAAAGAAGCAATACTGAAGTCGTGGACGGAGAATAGCTGCGGTTCTAGCAAACGTGCATTCCCAAAAATGGATGGACTGACTGTAAACACACTAACGCACGAGTGGTTTTGTAGAGCAAGGGCCAACAACATTCCCTTGTTTGGTCCTCTAATAAGGGAAAAGGCCTTGGAAATAGCTAAGGAAGTTGGTGTGTCAGATGGCTTCAAAGCTTCTGTAGGCTGGTTAGATAAGTTTAGGAAATGACACAATATTTTGTACAAAACTGTTTGTGGTGAATCGGGTGCTGCAGACGAAAATGTTGTTGCTGAGTGGAAATGCAAATTAAAGGAAATTTGTAGTGGGTATCTCGAAAAAGACATTTTTAACTGTGACGAGTCAGGGCTTGTTTTTCGTGCGCTACCTGACAAAACCATGTGCCAAAAGGGAATAAAATGTAGTGGAGGGAAACTTTCAAAAGAACGGCTGACTGTTCTGTTGTGTGTCAACATGGTGGGCGACTTCGAAAAACCCCTTGTCATCGGTAAGGCAAAACAGCCACAGTGTTTTAGAGGTGTTGACGTTGACTCTCTCGGCATTGACTGGCACGCAAATCAATGTGCCTGGATGACTAAAGACATCATGACTGACTGACTAATCAATTTTGACAACAGAATGAGAAGACAGAAGAGAAATGTGATTTTGTTCATGGACAACGCGGCTTCCCATCCAGACGTCAAACTAACACACGTGAAAATAATTTTTCTTCCACCAAACTTGACCTCCGCATGCCAGCCACTGGATCAGGGCATAATAAAGAACTTCAAAGTGCTCTACAGGCAAAAAGTACTAAGGCACATCCTGTCCAAGATGAATGCTTCAACATCCGCAGGCTGAAACAGTTAGTGTGCTGGATGCAGTCATGTGGATAGTCTCTACCATCCTAAAACAGTGCAAAACTGTTTTAAGAAAGCCGGGCTTCCAGTTGTTGATGGTTTAGCAGGATTTGACACCGAAACTGATGAAGAGGTCTGAACTCGCCGAACATTTTAAACTCCTTTTGGCCTGTCTGCGTCGAACTACGCTACGATCGATGAGGACCTACATCTCTAGGATTCATCCACAGACGTCAGTGACCTTGTGTCGCAGCTACAAGAGAAGAACAAGCAGCTGCGGATGGAGATCCTGATGATCCAGACGAGTTTGAACGTACACCGGAGCTGGCATTTCAGAATGTGAAGCAAGCAGTGGAAGGAGTGAGGCAACTAAAAGACTATTTTCTAAACAAGGGTGACGCCGAGGGCATACAATCAATTAGTGACCTTGAAATGCACATGGAGAGGAAAATTTATTTTGACAGTAAAATGCAAACAAAAATTAACCAATATTTTAAGTAGAATTATTCTACTGTATTGTGTTCTTGTACCCAGCTTTGTACACTTAAAAACTGACAAGGCTCAAGATTACAGTGTAAGGGCAATGTACGAGGTGTGGTAAGTAGAAAAGCCGAGCAACGTAAGGGTTACGCTATTGAGTCAGTTGTTTAACACGATTTATCCGTAAGTCAATTGCATGCACACAACTTTGTACCACAGTAATTCAAAATTAGCTCTGTCCAACACCGGATACTCTGGAAAACGTGCACGCCGAGCTGCAAAGCAAGGCCAGAAGGGACACGTGGCAACATAGTGTGGTTGTTTGCTGCGGACAACACATGTACGCACGCACACATGGCCTGCTGGTGAAGGTGCACGCAGTCTGTCATGCGCAGTGACGATGCTTACAGATCTGCTAAGTGAGAGTAAATAACTTTGTCTGGACGATGTTTACAAGTATCATATACAATAAAAGTGTAATAGATGTTTTGTTCATTGGTTAACCTTCATCCTTTTAGATGCACGTGACCGTAAAATTCCCTTACTTCGGGAACGATTATTGTACCAATATCCACAGAGCGCACATGTAATCAAGGCCTTGGTTTAATATTTCCTGATTACAGGAAACTGACAAATTTACCCTGTCAGGTTAATTTTCTCAAACGTCAGCAGGTTCTTAAAATAATAAACTGCAAGTGATTTAGTTTCAAGTCTCCAATTGCATTACAACCAACCATAATGGTGATACGATCTTATGCAACCTAACATTCAGGTATAGATTATCCTTCCTTTGAAAAAAGTCTGCACCTGCACGTGTGGCTTTGTCTGTGATCTTCAAGAGAGTATTACCGTAGAAACAGGGCAATTAGTTTCATGAGCAATTTTTGAAATTGTTTTACTATCTTGGACTGCAATATTTACAGATCACCCATTTTTTAAACACTTTTTGCGTTTTAATGGTAAAAAAACAATACCGTCCAAGCATCCTATTGATACTTCCGCTACACGTGAGATAACCATCGATTCTATTATCTACAGTTGTCGAGGAAACACAAAGAACAAAGAGATAGCAAGTGTCATGTGTGTCAGGCGAGCTGTTGTATTGCAGACCGAGCTTTAACATGTTGGCGCACGTTACTCAAAAAATTCCAGTTACTGCGAATTTACGGATGTTGCACCTTACGTTGCTCGGCGCCTACTTGTTAGAAGTTAAGAGAATTTTGTACCATTTTTTGTGTGTTTGAAGCTTTGAATTTGATTTTACCTAATTGTAATGCATTTCTTAATAACGGACAACTCTCAATAGCAGATATTTTTTTAATCACCAGAGGTGTCTTAATGGGAAGTTTCACTGTATACCTATATACACACACATAGCGTGTTAATTAAAGTATGTTACGAACTTTGCTAGACGATTCCTGGTGAAAAATGAGGTAACTTTATAATGCAAATTTTTCATTGGCGTACTTTTTAAGGGTCAAATTCACGGTTGAAAATGGAATTCAACAACAGATTTTTTTGTATAGATCCTAAATTTAAATAAACGAGACAATTAATTTCTGAGTGGTTGTTTATTAGTAACAAGATCTGTAATCTGTGCAAGTGTGTCGAATATGCCACCTTTTTTTTTTTTTTGTTATATTATGGGGTTAGACATTCCATTTTTTGCCATAGAATTAGTTGCCATTGCATTTTATGGGTACTAAATGCCACAGTTTATTGTGCAAATCTGCAATGAACAAATAAAGGTAGCCTTGTCGCAACACCCTCAAGGCAACAGATTCCGAGAAAATTGAAAATAACAAATGTGAATACAGACCGGTAGGCAACATGCGAAAAACAGGAGATTTAAATGAATGTTACACTATTTAGTGATGACTGATAGAGAACACTTATGTACACATTCAAAGTATTAGTCAGTAGTCGTAGGTTTGTACGAGTTAATAACATGTAATGAATTATGCTTCGTGTTTTTAAAGACAATAGCCAGTAAATGCATTGTGATGCTAGAAGGCTGTGCCACAAGGGGATTAATGACATTGATTCTGTAAACAGCACCAAAAGGTGTACTACTAAGTAATAACCACAAAAACTATCTAAACAAAAGTATTGATTATGTGACATCAATTAACCAGCGTTTCTTGATTAATGATATCAGGGGTGTAGCATCAATAAGGTTTGTTAATGCTACGCCCTTTGTGAATAATTTACGTAATGCTTTGTAGTATTACACACCCTCAAAAACAACACAAGTAATGTGTACTTATATTGAAACGAAAATGAGCATATTGCAATTTGTATGACAAACCACATGTAAATGACGCTGGCCCACATTAACATTACTTTCGTGTGGAAACTGTTTGCCGCC
Organism: Medauroidea extradentata; assembly: GCA_003012365.1. Lineage (NCBI taxonomy): Eukaryota > Metazoa > Arthropoda > Insecta > Phasmatodea > Phasmatidae > Medauroidea > Medauroidea extradentata. The sequence continues at coordinate 54,221 of PNEQ01089082.1, read as the reverse complement.
TTACTGCTAGGCAGCGAGTGATGCTTGTGAATTGAACTTGTTGCTGTCTTATTCCCATGCAAAACTATTGCCCCGTAAGAAATGTTTGCATGCGTTATTCACTGCCACACAAGGTCAACAAATGAATGGGGCAAAACCAGTCGCACACTTCAGTAGCACAGTGACAATGTATAGAGAAACACTAGCTGAACTGACTGACATGGTCTTGATTTATGGTGAAGCAAAGTGCAGTGGAAGATTATCTGCATGAATGTATTGCACAATATATCCAAGTAGACGACACCTAGTGCATACAAAGTTTGTAAGAATCGTCCATCGTCTACCAACGTTTCATAACAGTGGTGTGCAGGCAATTAAGCGTACACCACACTTTGAAGAAAATGTTCTGAACAGAGTTGTTGATGAACCATCAACCAGCACCCGTGCCACCGCATCTCATGTGACGGTGTGGAATGTTTTGCATGAGCAGCAGCTTCAACCCTACCACCCATGTCAACAGCAAGCATTACAGCCACGCAACTTTCCCAGATATGAGTTCTATACATGGTTTCTGCAGTAGACAGCATGTGAGGCTGACTTTTTTAGGGGTGTTCTGTTTACAGATGAAGTAAGTTTCACACACGATGGTTATTACAACAGCCATGTGTGGGTGGATGAAAACCCACATGCGACAGTCGTAGTATTTAAAGAAGAGAGGTTTTCCATCGACATGTGGGTTGCCATAGTCCATGATCACTTAGTAGGACCATACATGTTACCAGCATATGTTGATGGTTATTTGTACCAGCGTTTCTTACAATACACACTTCCTGAGTTGTTGGAAGACGTACCTTTTGTGATAGTAACCACATGTAGCTACAGCACGATGGGGCACCATCATACAATGCTTGTGCTATTCGTGAGTACCTCAACCAAGTATTTCCAAAGAGGTGGATAGGTTGGGGAGGTCCTGTCGAGTGGCCTGCGCACTGCCCCAATTAGTCACCCCCGGACTTCTACCTGAGGGGTCACATGACAAATGTAGTATCCGAGACTCCAGTGAACAACTCGTGGCACACATTGTAACAGCCTGGGAAGTGATCCGAAGGGACACCATTGCCAACCTTCTCCAGCATGTGCAGTTGCCCTCCTTACAGCAACATTACCTGTATTAATGAAGGTGGCCAGACTTTTGAGCATCTGTTGCAATATTATTGAGTTGCGCATTGTACGTACTTTGTCCGATCAAAATACATTCCAGTTCATCACTATTCTCTGTTCACTTTTTCCCAAGTTTTAGAATAAACAAACCAAATTATAAACAAACATGTTCATTGGTTGCTGACCGCCGTGCACTGTGATCCTCCGTGAGAAATAAGACATTTATTTATCTGTCGTGTACATAAAAATTTACATGTATATCACCTAGTAAGAAAGTTTTGTTAACAAATATATAATATTAACAGACATTGCAAACACAATCTATGACGCTACATGTTTATTACTATAATTATGGTTAGTGGACGACACACGTCTATACAGTTCATTCAAGAGTTATTTAGCGACTGTCACATAGTTAAATGTACGAGTTTCTCGGTACACTTGCCATAATTTAGAGATGTACGGTACTCTTATAATTGTTTATTAAAACACCAAAAGTAAAGTTCAGTAATAATTACCAATGTAAAAATAAGTCTGAAATATCAAACAAATGTAATTTTTTTTCCTCATAGTATTTTTAGACACTAACATGTCAATGTTGTGGCTACTGCGAATGGTTTTTCTGTTCGTACATTTTCCGTTTTGGTTCATCCGTACCAACATTCCTTGATCTATTTTGTTCTGCTCTCGCGTCGGTAATAGTTACATGGTCAATAAACTTACAGATTAGGTTATGTGACGTTGCATGTTGTGAACAGTGGTATTGTGTTGAACGATTTTTGATATGTGGATATATGTTTGCATTGTTAAACAAACAGCAGTGATGTTTACAAGGTACAAATAAAATTTCACATATTTTTATAATACCATACAAATATGTGATGTGAATTATCTACAAATTGTTTGGCAATGGACAAAATGTGATTTTTCCTAAAAGGAAGTACAAAATAATCCAAGATAACTTAACAGTAAGTTTTATTACTCGATAAGATTACTTTTTTCTGTATATAGTACCAAATTTTCATTACGTCAGTACCAGAATGTTTGAATACGATTATTGTCATTGTTTGATCATTGCAGTTGAATTTTGAAATACTGTATACTGCAATTATACATGAAGGCAATATTTTTTTAAATATTTTAATTGAATTTTAGTTTTCGTGTGTCAAAAAACATGTACAAAATTTTTTATACATGTAGTGCGTTGTTTTTTATGATACCACCTGTACACAGTTTTGTTGGTTGGAAATAGTGCGTTGGTACGCTGCACAAATTGAGCCAATTAGAAGGTATATTATTTGTTTACTTCAGATCTCAGGTTAGAATGAATGGAGGATAACTAGCATAACATTAATTCAAATCCCCTGTGTATTGTGTGTTGCCTAACTGTCAGTATTCACATTTTCTACGTATTTTGTATTTTCAAACTGTTGACTTTCTGGTGTTGCAACAAAGCTACGTTTTTTGTTCGTTGGGGATTTACGCAACAAACCATGGAATTTAATATTCATAAAATGCAATTGCATCTAATTCTATAGCAAAAAATGGTGTGACCAATCCCATAATGTATTGGTGACCTGTAATAGACACCTTATTTGCACAAATTGCAGATATTGTAACTAATAGTATACCACACCCAGAAATGTATTCTTTAATTTACATTACTCTAGGATATATTAACAAAATTCAGTTGGCAAATTCAATTTTCAATTGTGAATCCCTTATCACGTGCACCAACGAAAAATTTGTATTATACAACATTACCTAGTTTGTTTACCAGGAATCATATCACAATGTTTGTAATAAACTTTCATGAATAGGCTGTGTATGTAGTGTGTGTATGTATATATATATATATAATATATATATGTATATATATATATATATATATATATATATATATATATAATATATATAATATATATAATATATATATATATATATAATATATATATATATATTATATATACCATATATACTCGTGATTAGTGTGCCCTCATGTATAGTGTGCACCACGATTTTTGCAATAAGTTCCAGGGAAAAAAATTTAAGTGTCTTGCTAGCATGTAAAAAAATCATGGAAGTAAGAGATGTGAAGCAACGCCAGGGAGGCTATGGTTCATAGGTCAGGGGGGAGGAAGGAAGGCAATGTGGCTGATGACAAAGAATAGAGAGTAAAGGTGTGTGTGTGTGTGCATGTGCATGCTTGCATGCGTGTGTGGACGCACACCTACACAACAGTCCCCATTCTTGCTGTGCTGTATGTTTGCTGCTTCCAGCATGTCCCCCCTCCCCCTTCCTCTACGAGATAACGTGCCATGACAGCAGAGCAAGCTTGCCTATTTTATTGACTGTCCAGAGCTGAGAAGAAAGAAAGGCTCAGGAATGTGGCAGGGAGTGGCTACGAGCAGAGGCCTGTTGTGCCCCAACCACCACCCTGCCTTGCCCTTTTTTATTACTTTCTTTCCTTATGGAAAGATAACTGATCACTGTGCCGTCTTAGAATTTTTACTCAATTTACTATATTTTTTTAAACATAATAATTTCATCTAATACCTATTTAATCATCTTTTAAGACAGAACAAGTTTGTCAGTGATATTTATACTGTCATTTTATTACCAAATAAAGTGTTTGTTGCTTTTTGGGGAATTTTAAAATTTAATTTTCTTTTTTATTCCGGGCATACATGCACACGGACCGCCTTGCCATCCGCTTGCTTGCTGTAGCCACAGTGCCCGTTTCTTGCTACACGTCTCCAGAGTTGTATTTCAAGCCACAAGTAAGATAACTTTCTGCTGTACTTGCAGCATTCCCACGCTCTGTAGTGACGCCTTTCGCTGTACTCTGTACCATCCCCACCCCCGTTCAGTTAGTAAGAAAGTGCTTTGCACTCTACTTGTACTGTCGGTCGTAACTGGTTTCAACTGTACCATGTCCACAGTACTGCAGGCCTTTCTGGCCGTTTCAACACTCGCACGCCATCTCTTGAGAGATTTTTAATCTCTCCGGAACTAGGGACGCGGTTCCACGAGGCGTCACTTCGTGGCCATTACTAGTTCTCACCTTGTGCGCGGCAGACATGCTTCTGCACGAGACTAGTTTTCTTTCGTTATGTGTGTAACATGGACACTGTGTATTATCAGGATGTAGTCACTAGAGGGCTACTCTAATTCATTTTTTTTTTTCAAATAGAGTAATGCTGTAGTTAACGTTTTTGGAAAATGTAGGACGTATTTTCGACTACCGACATCTACTAGCTTCTAGATGCTATCGTTGTAGCTTTTGTCACCCTCATCTTTGGTAAGTGTTCCTGCCGTGAGAGTTCATTCTCTTTTACTAGTCACGAACGTTAATTAAATTTTTTCTGTTTATGCCTCTCTTCACAGAGGGTGCTAGTCCGAGGTGTCAGTTGCCAAGTGCTAGGTCCAGTTCCAAGTTCGAGACGCTATTTCCAATTTTCAACTCAATTCCCTGTCTAGTTCACGATGTTCATGGCTCGACTGAAATTCTCCAGTCTGCTAATCGGGCAGACCGAATTGGCCATGGCGTGATGTCAACTCGTCTTTCAACATGGCGATAAGTAGCCGCCACACGGACTTTATTTTTTTTTTATGTAGAGTATCCTACTCTATGGATGCCGCAGTGACAGTAATACGTTGTCAATTATTTTGCATTCTTAACATTAAACATTAATGTGTATCATTAAATATAAATAAAAAGTAACTTAACGTAATTGTTATAGTATTATCTATTTTATTATAATATTCTACTAAAATTTGTTTGTAATGGGCCCCGTTTCTATAAAAGCAACTATTTCTGAAGTAATATAAATTTTTCGTGCGAACTTAACAACTAATTGTAAAATCTAATATTTAAATTTTATATAAAGGATTCTGGAACCTATGTTTTACTTCTTTTTTAGTATAAACATCCTCTGGGAATTATTTATTCAATTTTAAACTGTAATGTTAGCTCTACATGAGCAGCAGTCATAGGCAACAGCCTATTTTGTGTCCGGTCTCCCTACCAGCACGCATTTCAAGAGTATATGTAATTTCAGTGTTCAAAGACTATAATAAAAAAACTAAATACAAACAAGGGAGACTCGCGACATCACGAGACGTCAAAATTAACTTCTCATGTTGCTTCCGCCCGCCACCCACGAACTTCTGTTTCTGTCATGTCAAACCAAAAAAAAAATTAGGGTTTTTGCAGCATCTGTTACGTCAAAGTTGGGGGAGGTGGGGGAGAGAAAAAGAAAAGGAAGAGGAGTAATGATGGAGGAACAGGGTGGTGAGAACATTCTCTCTCTTTCGTCCTCCCACTCTTGACGCCTGCCAGTTTAGGACTACAACTCCACATTCTCCCTTTCTCCTTTCTGTCACAACCTTTTTTTCAACGTATTTTTTTTTTTTTCTATTTTCCATGTATAATGCGCACCCCTAAATTTTTATCATTTGTTTTGGAATAAAAGAGCGCACTACTTATACATGAGTAAATACGGTATATGTATGTAAAGGTTAAAATTCACTGATGTTTCCGAACATTCGGCAACATAACCCAAAATTCTTACATTTCACATATAGCGCAATGATGCGAGTCACATTTGTGGTCATGGACATACTCACGCAGATATGTATTTATTTATTTATTGTAGTTTATTTTGCACTCTTCAGCATACTGATACGCTGTAATGTAACATTTTGATATTTCAACAAAGGTGGTGGCAGCTGCAACTAAGGCCATAGAAGGCAGTGACAGTGGTTGTGATGGCAGTTGCATGTATTATGGAGTGGTTCTTGATAATGTTTGTGTACATGAAATATTCATTGAGAGGGAAGTTAAGTTTACAATTTCAATTTTCGTAATGGAAAACATAGCTGGATAGATCCTTTTACAGACAGAGATGTCACAAAGAGTGGGAAAACATATTAAAATGACTAAAACATGGGAAACGTTTTCAGAAATTTCTGTGGTCTGCATTTCCGAATGCAACCAAGGGCAGATCCAAGTTTATTGTCGGCATGAAACTATGTATGCAGTAGTTAATGTCTTTAAAATTGTTTTACAAATGTTTCCAAATAGAAAAACAGGTAAACAGTTACTGTTATTTTACCCAATTACGTAGTTAGAAAATGGTTCAGTCTGTAAAAACATTAGCATTAGATTGTTTCCTACATTTTGTAGTATTAACACTGCTTTACTACATATCTTGCTATGAAAATTATCTGTAGTAAAAATCTTCAATTATATAAACCTAAGTTAAAAATATTACAGAATTTTCTAAATGATAATTACCTGAACTTGGTGGCTACCCTGTATTCCAGTAAAAGTGTGCAGTGATACCGATATGTATTGTTCCCAAAACCCACATAGTGGTGTTTGTGTGGTGCCTGGACATTAGTCTATTGCGTCATTTTAGTGTTAAACACATTTACCAGAAGCTGCACTGTAGTAAGGATTGCTATATACTGCATGTACTTGTGTGTCCTTCGCTCTTGTAGTCTGTAGTGCTGCAACCCCTCTACTAACAGCTCGGCCTTTTTCATGTACCACGTGTTCATATCAGTCTTTTCCACTGCCTCGACTCTAGGCAGAACATAGATCTCTTACCTCGGCATTCTTAATGTGGGTCCGAAAGTGTGCAAACTAACATGTAAAGCAAGAAATTCAGGATTTCCACTTGGGACAGATAGTTTATTCCATTCTTATACACGTGATACAACTGCAGTGGGTCGGTTATTTTTACCAACAGAACTGCTAATAATAAAAAACCACTAATCATACGTCGTAATTAAGCCCACCTTATGTCCCTAGGTAGAGGGCTATCCTTCGTACACAGACCAATATACACTGTCTTATGATGTGAGCCACCTAACAAAGACTGGGGAGAGTGCCATGCAGCTGTACGTGGCCATGCCACTGCAGGGCTGCGAAAATGCCTTATCTGCATCTGGGACTCTTTTCAAAAATATTGACCGAATTCAGACACAGGATGTTGCAAAAATTTGGCCTTAAAATTTCTTGTAGTAAATAAAATATCATGTTCTAAAATTAACAATGGTTAAAAATATTGACAAAAATCATGCTAAACAAATTTTTCTGAATGGAGAGAAGTTTAACATTCAAACTTATAGCAAGTTGGAGGATGGGGCGATGTGCCTACATCACACCTCTCGTCGGAAATACACATTCCTGACTTATTGTGCTCAACAAAGCCTGGCGCCAGCCTATCTGGGCGCAAATCACCTGGTAGCACAGAAAACTGCTTTAAAACTGTTAACTAACCCTTCTATGATTACAGGTATGGAAAAAAAAATTACAAAAAACAGATATGTTTGAAATTGGAACCTGAGCACAATAATACTCCACGTCATAAGGTTATAACACAAATTTAGTATTAAAGCAAATTTGTACACAGCTAAAATTGTATAAATCAGATACTGATGGCTTCAGGCTGTTATTAATTACGTATTCTATAGAGGCACTTCAAACCACACTATTATGAAGATTATCCATTAAGTCATTACATTACTATGACGGCCTGCATCTGAACCGGTCATTAAGAGTTATAAATTGATACTCATTAAATATGACCCACCGGGAAATTTAAAAATATTTTATAAATTAGGTAATTGGTGTCTCTTCTTTTTTCTTGGTGGCAATGCGTGGTTGCGCAGAACCAAAGTTCACTTGCTCAATGTTTTTCATGCTTTGGAAGTATGTTTATGATATCTCAGAAAAACGTATTTAAATAAAAAATAAAATTATAGTTATTAACTTGGCAACTCACTGTTGAAACGCACTTGGTAAGCTGAGCATTTGGCTGAATGGACCGGGCAATCATTTTCCTCTCACCAGCTACACATTATTACGTGGCATAAACTGCAGAGGTGCCTTAGAGAAATGGAGACCCCCTTATGTATGCATAACATCACTTTAGCTAATGACCAAGCTTCATAGAAAAAAAATATGTAGGTAACTGGAGTTTAGTGTGTCAAATTTAAGTTTATAGAAAATAAAAAAATATGTAACAAAAAAAATACAAACATGTACAGGCAATTTACCGCAACTACCCACCAAGGCTTACAGCCTTCATTACAAAACTCCCCTTATTCTTATTCAAACCACAACCCACTTATACACAGATCAAGATTCCAATGTGTGTGTGTGTGTATATATATGAACTTATGTTATAAACCTATTACAGTTCATGAAACATAACGCAAACAAAATACTAAATTGTGTCTTAATCCTCATGCTTAAAGCCTCTCTCTATGGCAATTTCCTTTTGCCCACTTATCACAATTGACACATATCACACGCTCGTTCTCCTATGTTTCCTTTCTTCCCATTCAAACTATACACTTCTCAACATCTCATTCATTCATCAATCCTTCCCCATACCAATTAAAATGGGCCCGCTCCCTCTTTGATTTGTTTATCGTGAGTACTCTTCAGCTAACCAGAAATGACAAAGGAGAAGTTACCTTATGTGTGCAGACCTTCCCTAAGGCCTTAGATAACGCCCAGGAAAACTGTGATCCCCACACTCCCGGGGATACCACTTGACGACTTCAATAACAGCCGACATCAACATCAAACTCACCAAGCCTCCAGAAACCGCTACTCCAGCAGTTGCTACATTTACCAAATGTGGACCGGGTCGCTTCTCAATCCTCTCGCACACTCGGCGAACAAGGACTTTTGATTAGCTCCCATCACGATGTCGTCACATTCCTCCTCTACCCCAGACACTGGTCTATTGGAACAATCAAACAGACTTCCCAACTAAGGGGTGGTGTTGGCCCCTTCACACCAGACCGAAGAGTGAGCACCCACCTCCAGTGCCCCTTCCAACACCTCTCCAACCTGAGCGCCCCTACTGCCAGCAGCCATAACCCGACACTCCCCTCCTTCCCAGGCCTACCCCTCCATGGCCAGTAGAGTGACAGGTCCGAAGTAGAATGGGGGGAGCCAGAGCACCGGCGACCGGGGCATTCACTAACACACAATTAAGAAGGAAAAACAGGCGCCCTATTCAAAACTCCCATCCCGGTTAAAACCATCAAGAAAACAAGGAGAGGACCGCTCAAACATACAAATAAGCCTATAAATGAGGTGCTTCACAAGTTGCTTTCACATATGTGTTGCATGATGCACATGCACGACTGGTTTCACTCCCTTACCGCGATACTCATATAACTTTCCCTTTGCAGTTTTTTTTTGTTCTATGTGTTAAAAGTAGGAATGGTGAATGCTCAAGGCTGGCTTCGCCGCTGCTGCATGGCACGCAAATGTTCCACAGCAGCAGCAGCAGCAGGTACTGCTTTCTGTCGGAAATTGGCGGTACTTAGACAAAACACTATGCGGTGGCTCTTTCTGGCAGAGAAATGAATCACTATCCGAGTCTTGGTTCTCCGGACTACCACATGCCGCGCTGAGAGTGCCTAGATGTTATCTTGTCGGACCGGGCGAGTGAGACAAAGCCTCTTAAGTGCGCGCTCGCTCGTCGCCTCTCTACATGGTCTGGGCCTGGTGCACTGCAAACTTGGCACGTCCAAGCCACCACCTTAGGCAGTACACAAGGCAGGGTTTAGTTACAGTAATAGTAATGCTGGCATTCCGTATTTACTACTTATGAGCTACAACCTGATATTGAAGGGTTTTAAAACTTATTTTTCCATTATAATAAATCCCTGATTTCCGTGTATGATCCATACCCTAGATTTTCCATTTTTTTTAAGGAAAAATGTGCTGGTGGTAACATATGCAAAAACGGAATCTTGAGGAAAAAATTGTGTCCTCTTCATACACATTAATTAAGAATGTTCATTTGTTTTTCTTTTCGTAGTCAAATTGTGGTCCATACATGCCTAAATACTGTAGTTTTTTCAAGGAAATTAAGACAGTTTTTCACCACGTGAATTACATAATACAAAACATTACTTTAAAACAGATATCTTTGATGAGATGGTGTCCCATCAAGCACAAATTATCTCTTCAGGGTTGGGATATTGCGCTGCTATGCAGTATCCAGTTTCGTTGTCTCTCCTTCCACTTCTCCAGTAGTGTCAATATTTTCTGCTTGGTCCCGCCCAGCTTGTCAAATATCAAGAGTCCAGTCGTGGCTGGTAAATGTAAGATGTTCACAATAAATCAAGCGCAGAACCAATAATAACCAAAATGTAAATAAAATCATAATCGGATATAGTAGCATACATTCCAATCAGTTCTAATTGTAATCCAAAGTTGAAATTCAAAGACAAAAAAACATTCACAATTAATATAATTGTATCCACAAGGCATTTTCGAGAACTAAATTCTAACTGAACAGCAAACAAACAATGACAACTCACGGGATGGTCACAAGATACAAAGCTGTAGTTATAAAGGAAACATTGACATGTCCTTCCATTAGCTCACCTTGCTGCTATTTACAAAGGGTACAATGTCTTGGCAGTAAATGTGAAGTACTATTATGAGTCACTGTTGAGACGTTCGTAGCTGTTGAAGCAAGCTAGGCACAGATAAGTGCACTTGCTGTGAGTGAGAATGTAAGTGGAAGATGTGGAAAAAGATGAGTCGTTACATGACTTGCCTAGTTATGTGTTGTGCACACTGCCTAATACGCCAGGCATGGGCCGCAAGTGTACTCGTAGCAGTCTTTTTGGAGTTTTTTTACAGCTGCCACTTATGTTATTGCTTCATCCCGACAACCCCATTTTAAATAACATTTTCTAATTGTGATCTCATGCCTTTATTTCATTTTATTAAAACATTTTTTTTTAAGTTTTTTTATGAGGATTGAGAAAATTTGTAGTAGCCAGGTGTGATAGTTGCGGGGCTCAGTTGTAATTTAATAAAATTACACATTGTGTCTTCAATAACTATTACTGCATTAAATTATAAATGAAATGAATATTTATAATGCTTTCCTTACTTTTTCAGTCTGCCACAAAGTTGAGACTTCAGGGCTACGAGCAGTTCAAATACCATCAGCGCAAGAGATTACAACATTTCAAAAGTCGCTGGAAGGAGACGTACGCCAAGTTGGAACTGTGGCACCAAAGTCTTAAGAAAATTGAAGGGAATTTCGGGACTGGTGTAGTCTCGTATTTTCTGTTCATCAAGTGGTTGATGTTTTTGAATCTGACCTTATTCTTGATGATTTTCTTGTTTGTAATTCTTCCGGAAATATTGCTCGGAGAACCTTTTGTTTATTCGTGTAATGTCAGCGACTTTAATTTTTCACTAGTAGAGTGTTGTTCAGAAAGCTATTGGAACACATCTTCCTCTGAGGGAATTTTACTGGATCTTATTCAAGGCAAAGGTATAATTGAAAAAACTGTGTTGTTTTATGGACTTTACTCAAATAAAATTTATGCAACGTTAGAAGATTCCGGTCTGTATTACAATCTACCATTGGCTTATGTAGCTATAACTGTACTGTCATTCTTGCTGAGTTTGGTTGCAATTGTCAAGTCTGCCGCGAAAGGATTCAAGGAACGTTTGGTTGAAGGCGAAGGACAGTTTTACAAGTACTGCAATTTGGTGTTTGGGGGATGGGATTTTTGCATCCACAATGAGAAGTCTGCTGCCATCAAGCATAAGGCCTTGTTCAATGAGATAAAAGGAAGTTTAGAGGCCGAGAAAATGGAAGAAGAGCGTCAGAACCGTTCCAGGGAAGAGAAGATGAAATTGCTCTTAATACGGTGCACCATCAACTTTGTGGTGTTGTTGGTATTGATTGGAGCAGCAGTTTTGATCTATGTTACTTTTTATTTTTCAAATAATGAAATAGAAGCCATTAATTTGAAAAATAAGGAAACCACACATCTGTATAGTCTTCTCATGGAATTCCTCCCATCTGCAGCCATAGTCGGCCTAAACCTTTTTGTCCCTATTTTGTTCGGATACATGGTGAGATTTGAAAGGTACAGCCCACAGTTTGTTGTAAGACTGACCTTGATCAGGACTGTATTCCTGAGACTTTCGTCGCTAATCATGCTGTTGGTGACGCTGTACAGAGTTGTGATGTGTAGACTGGGCAATTGTAACAGGGTCCATGATTATTGTGGTGACCCTCAATGCTGGGAGACATACGTCGGGCAGCAGTTTTACAAGCTTGTTCTCTTGGACTTTGTAACCAATGTAATAGTTACATTTTTTTTCAACTTTCCACGTATGTTGATTGCCAAACATTCCAAGAGCAGGTTAGCAAAGTTTATCGGGGAGCAGGAATTTGAATTGCCAAGACATGTTCTGGACGTGGTCTACACACAAACACTTTGCTGGCTGGGAAGTTTTTATGCTCCCGTCTTACCTCTGTTAGCTAGCGTGCAGTATTTCTTGATCTTCTACATCAAAAAGTTTGCATGCCTTGTAAACAGTACTCCATCATCAACAGTCTACAGGGCATCACGGTCCAATTCCTTCTTCATGCTAGTCCTGTTGTTGTCGTTCATCGTGGCTGTAGTGCCAGTCTCATACTCTGTGGCAGAGATACTACCATCCAGCGGCTGCGGCCCATTTAGGGGACAGGACACAGTTTGGCAACTGGTAGTGAGCACATTCGAGAAGCTCCCGTCCTGGATCCAGAGCATTTTGTTCTTTTTCTCGACTGCTGGCTTTGCTGTCCCAGCATTCATTATCCTTGTGCTCTGCTTGTACTATTACTATGCAGTCTCTGCAGCCAACAAGCATATGGTGCTGGTCCTAAAGAACCAGCTTGTCCTTGAAGGGCATGACAAGCAGTTTCTTTTGAACAGATTGAGTGCATTCATAAAGCAACAGCAACAGCAGGACCACCACAAGGTAATGCGACAGATGGAGCTGTCAAACACTGCAGATGCTTCAGGTGCTAGCTAAAAATAGAGAAGAATATTTTCCCATGTGATTGTCCAGCTGCAAATATTCAAGGAAAAATTTAGGTGTGTGCGTGTCAATCATTTCTATACGTTTTATATACCCGAAAACATTTTGATACTTTCCTCTGAAATACCTTTTTTTATATAAATTCATGGCATTTAAATCTGTGTATAAAGTTTTTTATTGTAGCAGTTTTGTAGTGAACGGTGAAACGAGCTTTTGGTCTACTTCTGTGGTTAGCAGAGTAGTCTGTCACGACCATTTTGTCCTAAAATAAATTTGTGTGGTCGAAGAAACTGAAAGAACAGCATTGGAGAAATGCATGAATAATTGGCTGTGAAATTACGTGCTTATTGCTTGAAAGGAAAAAAAAAATATATATGTAGAACTTTAAATCTTAATTTTTCTGTAAGATTAGGATGTCTTGCATTTAATGTGGGTATTTCAGTATTTTAAAACCGCTAACCATGCAAGATGTGGTTTATAGTATATGCAAGACTAAATAGTGGAAATAAACTTAGTCCTTGTTGCCAAAGATACGACTCTGTAATTAGATTTAAGATTTTTTTTACACTATTTTTTTGTGTGGCAATGACTTTAGAAAGACTGTGCATGTGAAGTTGAGTTCTTAGTTCCCTATTGTAACACGTGTGAAATAACAGCATGTTTTCTTTTGAATGGGTGCAGTGTTAATTACAAAATGTCAAGTACAGTAATATTCAAAACAGAAAGATCTGAACTTGCCAATAGGTTATTTGTACTGTTTGTAGAACAACAAAATGAATTACATTGAGAAAGTGTTCAGCAATGAAGTTGTAAAACTTAAATAAATAAGGAAATATTATTTATTTTACTGTGGCTATACCATCATTAGCCTGGTTTTTGACTTAGTCACAAACAAGGGAAGTTCTTGCATTTAAAAAAGTTGCCCAGCAAACATGTTCTGATTTTTTTTTTTGTGAAATGTTTCCGAGGTAATTTGTTTGACAAAGAAATTACAGTAGAATCCTGTAATAGTAAGCATGGTACAGCCAGAACTCTTGTTTTGAAGAATATGCAAAACTTCCCCATGAGAATTTGTGACTATCATAAAAAAACGTGTATTGCAACATTGTGTGAAGCAGGCTTATGGCCACTGCTGTGACCGTGTGAAACACGCTTTTACTATCCATCTGCCGGAGATACACCACCCCCGCCCCCTTCTCCTGTATAATTAATCCTTCAGCCACTCAATGCCTTTGACATGTTCCATACTGAACAGTTTTCATCAAAGAAAGTATTATCTTTGAATTTCATAACATTTGCTTTGCTGGTTGAGTAAGCCTTCAATCATGCATGTTTAGAAATCATTTCATGAAAAATTGTACACTGTTGATTTCATTAAATACTTTTTACAGTATCGTCTGGCGTATAACACAAGACTTCCTCTAAGACGAGGTCAACTTTTCAGCCTCTGAAATGGGAAAATAAATTTTTAACGCAATATGTGATGATTGGGTTTTCTACTACCGAATTTAATCACATATAGTAATTCAATGCCAAACCCATGTTTCACATAAAAAAATGAGCACTGAAAATTAAATGTCAATGGTGATTTATATCAGTCACAGCAGAGTGGGGAGGAACGGACAAGAAAAGTCAGCAGTGGTTTGTTTACTAACAGCAGTGGAAGATGGTAATTCAGCTCAGCACACTTGTGGAAATTAGAAAGGGAGGGATGAGGAGGGATTGAGGTGCTGGAGAAATGCAGATGGATGAGTCGTACACGTGCTGTGTTGCTGGATGAGCAACCTTGTGCAGGTGTTGCCACTTCTGTCCCAGAGCTGTGCAGCTGCTGCCACTACTGTCTTAGTTTGCAAAAGCATGGCTGTGATATTTGTTTAAGCCATGTCTGTCTATACATGAATGATGCACTTTAAATTCATTCACACTTGTTAAACTTCCATGCACTTAAGATTTTTTTGTGTAATCTGTAATCACTTATCCTTTTAATTCAGTGGTGGTGTAAAAAATTTATTACAACACAGACTCTGAAACACCAATACTCACTATTTCCTTGTCTAATTACGTTACCTGAATAGCACCAGTCATTCCAAAAATAGCTTTCCTTCCCCGCCTGTCTATACTATTTACTGAAGAACTCCTCTACACTTGATACTAAACAGTGATCACAGTGTAAATTTTGTGGTGAAAAATTACAGGCCAATGTTTTTGCAGTTTGCTGTGTCATATACTGTAAGACGGTACTGGATTTGACTAGTAGATGCCCGACCATGAAACTTAGCATACAATTGTCTTACACGTTAGAAAATTTGGTAATTTGAGCAACATCTCAAATCAGTTTAGTGTAACACAATATCGCAATATTGTAGGCAATAAATGCAGTCAACATTTTATACCAATATTTAATTTCTTGTACTGGTACATATTTGTAAACTGAAAGGTAAATATGGTAATTGTAACATCTTGTAGTCTTACAAACATGTCACTTTATGGTGGAGAAAAGCAACGTCAAAATAATCTTTGATGAAGTGACTTGCTGCACCATGAGAAGCTGCATGTGATGTATCCATGTTATGTACCAAGAATTGCTATCTATATTAATAATTGTTAAAAAATATTTTTTTAATGATTTAGGTCAGTCTTTTCATATGCTAGACTTTGTATAGTAGCAAAGCAAAGTTACAACATGGAACTGAATACACATACTAGTACATATTTATTTTTTTGTGTATTGTGACGTGCACTGACTTGTAGTCCATACTTTGTTTCATATCTTATGGTACATTCGATAATTTTTATAGTAATACTCAATTATTTTTGTAACTATTTCATTATTTCAAGTTAATCAAATGTGAGGATTTTTGCTGCGGGATTCAACATATTAAATGAGGATTCTAGTAAAGAAATTAAAATTATAAAATAAACAGTTAACATTAACTGCTTACGAGAGTTTCGAAGTAGGCAATTTTTTGGGTAAATTTTATTTGTTTTGTGTTGGGTTTGGACTCATTTTAACAAGAATTAAGTTTTAAACAATTTTTCTAAATAATTTTTTTTGTATTGTGCTTCGTTTATGATTTTGAAAATTTCACTTCGGCGATGAGTTTGCTTCATCTTGGTGTAATTCATCTGGCAGGTCAAAGTTCAGGCACGTAGAGGGACGTACAGGCATGCAGCTCTGTCAGCAAGTCCTTGTTTCTAGCATCGTTGGTGGTTGTGTCGTGTCCAACTGAGCACTGGAAGAGAGTGTGCTCTGCTGAACTAGTTGGGGATGCTGCGTCATCCAATTGCTAATTAAATAAAATAATGAATATTTTGTGGTTATTGTGTGGTAAACTGTTTAATTTTGTCAGTAACTGTGCAACATAAATTCCATTCATTATAAATGTCAGTTGATCATTTTAAGTAAGTTGGATCCTGTTGTATAACTGTGCGACGGTACCGAGTAAGTTAAGAGTGTCTGCCCAGGGTCATGATCAGTCGGAGCTAGTTCGGAGATGTGGAGATATGGCTGGCAGAGTGTTGATCAGCCGGGGTGTCATGGCGATGGAGAGTGGAAGTAAGACATGTGTCTGGTAGCATTTGAGAGGGGTTGTAAAGTCTAGAGAGTGGATTTGCCTGTAAGACTAGACAGTAGTGCAGTCAATTTTTTTTATAATACTGTAGATAGGTGCTCTTAATAGTAGCACATATTGCAATTGCGCAACTCTTTAACACACGTCGGGTAACCGAGTTTGTTTGTTTGTGTGTGTCTATATATATATATATATATATAGTTTTGTTTGTTGTATTGTGCAAACCAAGGCAAATTACAGTCGAAGCTAAACCTGTACGAACACTCGCGACGCTATTCACGTGGGTGCCGGCCTAACATTAATTTTCCGCATTTAAGTTGTAAGCATTACCTGTGTGATCTGAATACTGTTGCAAGTATGGAACTATATAGTTCTACTGATGCACTGTCAATAAAAGAAAACTCAAACCGATTTTACATTTATTTTAACGGCATACCACTAAGTCTATCCGGGGACAACAAAATATAATATTCTGGAGCTATCTTCACCACCACTTGCCCCTGGTATAAATGCCGCTGTGCATTAAAAGGTGACCGCCGCATCACAGTACATTCATGGTTGAGTGAGCAATTTTAATAGTCCTGATTATATTCACAGCTTGTCCTCTCCCCTCGTGTAAATAATAATTTTGGCCCTGGACATAATTACAATTCATGCTTTCTCAGGTGCCACAACTTCTCTTTTTGTGCATAAGACTTTTATTTTGTCACAACATTACTGTAAGCATTTCAGTCGATGTTTGCATTTAAATTTGTATAGCCTACTTCCGAATAAGTTTGTTTCTGAAATATTAGTATTAGTAATGCTCAGTTAATCAAGGGCAGCCTAAAGTCAGTTTATTGCCGATGTTAATATATAGTGCATTTCCAGATATTTATTTGCATGTACAGTAAAGCCTTGATTTCCCGAAGTGTTCTGTTTTCAGAGACTGACGTAGTAAAATTAAGGTCTTCATGAATCTGAGATACTCGTAAAATCAAGCACTACAGAAAATTGAGATTGGCGGAATGGGGATGTTTGGTACTTTTATCCTATTTTAATTTAATAGTATGTTTAGTTAAAAAGTGTGGTAACGATATTCATTTTTTGTGAGAAACGTAAATAAGTGTACGTTCATATTAGTTCTGTAAAACAAGTGCCGCCATGTTGATATCTCTGCGACATCACTGGACTTGTTGCTGGATGTCAGTTTACCCAAACTCTACAGCAACTTATGTTTAGTTAGCAAAATTGTGTTAAATGCAGTTGTTCACTTCAAACCTACTACTAAAATGTCGCAATGTACAAGAACTACCTTGCTGTCTTCACTCCTCTCAACTTGGTACCATTGAAACCTTTGTTATTAATTAAGAACATCTGCAACCACAACCATGCATGTATTACAAATAAGCAAATGTGCTGAGTTAGCTTTTAAGTTACTGGGGTCATTTAATTTGATCAGTTTTTTTAAGTCTAAGTGAAATTCAGAATCATTTTATAATGCCTGGTGGGCAGCAGCAAACGAAAACAGTCGAACTACGTTATCAGGGTGTCAACTCGTTGGGGAAAACCGGGAAATGTCAGGGAATTGGACAGTGTCAGTGAACTTCCTGAATTATTAATTTTGTTTAAATTAGATAACCCACATATAACTGTTGAAGAAATTTATTTTAAAGGCTTTCCATGATATTTTCCGAAACTCGTTGCTACAAAAGACGTTACAAAGCTTTGTAGACAAAACCTGAACCACATGCAGCACAGGCTCTTCCAAGGGCATTCAACTAATTCTACACACAATTCGAGTACTTTCCTGTGTAGTCAACCAATCATTTGCTCGCGCTTGCATTTATCAATGGCCGTTGTTCTAACTGAATACCGTGCCCCCAGGATTATAGCGGCCATCTTGTGAAACCTTAACAGCACGCCACCAGGCTGTTTACTTTGTGTGTCAGTGCCAGTTGCCAACGCAATTATGTTTAAAATCACTTTCAACCGTTAAATATGTACACAGCTAATAAATAAAGTAACCTGGGAGGGGTTAGTGACTGAAGTTTCTATTAATTAATTGACTGACTTTTCTCATTGTCAAAGTAGTATTAAAACATTTTAAATGCAAGTGGGGAAGACGTGATGAAGGCAGAAGCACCGTAGAGAAGAAAAATAAAAAAGTGAATAGTGTATTGTCGCACATGCTTAGTGCTTAATTTGTTTAGTGAATTGGTATGATAAACATACAGTTCTTTAAGATGTTGTGTAAGCGATAAAACATTGGTTTCAATTGTTTCAGTGCTACAAATTTATCCTTTTTCTGTTTTGAAAAAATTGCTGCACCCAGAAGAACCAAATTTAATGAACGGTGGTTATTAAATGGTACTTTTTTTTCGTGGTAGAAGCCCATGCCTGTATTGTACAGTTTGTAAAACTTTGATAGCACTTAGCAACATGTAAGCATGCTTTGACAAGCTACATGGCAGGGAGAAAACGTGAAGCGGCTGTCACATTTAAAGCACAGCACAGCACAGTCTGCAAGTTTAAAAACATTTTATTAACACTGCCGCCAAGCAGGCTTCACGGAATGTAGACAATACGCCTACCATTCTTGTATAAACTGACACCATGTTTGTTCTCACCAATTCACTAGTCCGGAGGACCAGCAACCCAGGCGGTTGCTCACAATGTTAAAGACAAGTACCAAACGGTAACAGTAAGAAATATGTCTCACGGAGACACAACCGTCTTAACACCTAACCTACACGCCCGCCATGTTTACTTCACTGTTTTTCTTTTGTTACCAACCTCTCACACACAAAATTCCAAACAATGTTCTTCAAATTCTGTTGTAGAGTTCACATCAAATGGAGAACCAAAACCATATACTAGTTTTAATATATTGGTTTTAAAAGAAGAGGTTACAAAAGCAGAAATTATTTGGTGTATGCTTTCTGTCATGCAAAACCACTCTCTGCATGGAAGTGAATCTAGTGTCTCATTGTTCCCAGATTAAAAAATCACTTCAAAACTTAAATTACATAAAACAGAATTTGGCTACACAATATTATATGGGTTAGCACTTTTTCATGAAGAGCTTCTTGAAATGTGTAATCAGTGTCAGCATTTTGTAGCAGGTTTCGATGAATCTCTTGACAAAGTTTATCAGAAAGGCCAGATGGCTGTAATGGCGAGATTTTGGTCAGACAAGGATAACTGTACTTATTATTTTGGGTCTGTTTTTCTTGGCCATGCAACAGCTGCTGATTTATTAGATGGCTTCTTTAAGACAATGGGTGGACTTGATATTAAGAAGCAGATGCAAATTTCAACATATGTCCCCAACGTCAATAAAAAGTTTCTTCAAGATCGGAAACTTTATTTTGAAAGGATATCCTGACATGCCAGTGGTACAGTGTAGGGACACGTGGACTGCACACTTTGCACAACTCTTAAATATCAGCCATTAAAAAGACAAGTTGGGTTATTGTTGAATTTTTGCGAACTCTTCACTACTTGATTTGCCATGTACCAGCAAGGCATGCTGATTATGTGCATTACTCAGGTTCAAATATTTATCCTTTGAAATACTGTGAAGTTAGTTGAACATACCCTGACAGTTCTCCCTCGTTGAGAGAAACATGTACATTGTGTTAAACTGAACAAGAAGAGTCCTACATGCAAACTCTCTTAAAGTTGGTTCACTGCTTTAAAAGACAAACTTCTCTAAGCAAAACTCTTGTTTTTATCAGCCCCTTGCAGCAGATTTGGAACCATTCCTTATTTGATTACAGTCTGATTTATCTCTCGTGCTATTTGTTTATGAAACACTTCTCTCTACAATGCTAACTGTAATGTCAAGATTTGTGAAACCTGAAATCATTGAATCTACAGCAAACGTGGCATCAATTGATTTACAGAAGAACGAAAATTTCTTACCTGCAAAAAAAATTGAACTAGGATTTGCTACAAAATTAGCTTTACGCAACTACCAATGCATTCAAGAACGTGATGTCTTAGAATTCTGCCAAAATTGTTGTAATGCGATGGCTGCTTTGTGTCAAAAATCGTTGGAACAGTCACCTTTGAAGTACAAATTGACAAAAGGTATCTCTTGTTTTGAACCAGCTGTAGCCAAACAACCTGCCGTACGAAATGCACATCTGTCGACCACTCTGAATACATTTTTAGAGCATAACTGGATTTCAGGTATTCAAGCAGATACAATACAAAGGTAATTCAGGACTGTGTGTGGTAGTGATATTTTCACTGACGCAGTTCTTTTCGAACAGGTGACAGATTGGATCATTTTTAGATGCAGAATGTTTTACCGAATTTCCCTGATGTTCAGGAACGGGAAAAACTTTTGAAAATTATATTCATCATTTCTCATGGGAATGCTACTTTAGAAAGAGGGTTTTCGATTATTAAGGAGCTTGTGATAGAAAATCTTCACGAACAATCTCTTGTTGGGCTGCGACAAGTACATGATGTGTTAAGTGGGGAATTACGAGTGTGGTGGTAACTAAGAAACTTATACACAGTGCTAGAAATGCTCATGCACGTTATACTGAAGCATTAGCTAAATAAACAACATACTGCAGCAGAAACTGAAACAACGGCTAAAAATTAAAAGACGATCATCACTGATGCTAAAGGAGCTGAATGAGAAGAAAATGTTGGATACTGCACATGAAACAGTGTCTGCCATTGATGATAAAATAAAATCTCCAAAATTGAAAAGGTTAAATTTCTGTTTGCATATTTTATTTTAAGTTATTTTTCCATATGTTTACATTGTTTTTGTGTCAGGGAATTTCATATTGAAATTAAAATGGACACCATGGTTATATGCGTGTTAGCCAATAAGACGTTTTCTGTGTTTATGGTGGCTTTTGAAAATATGGCCGTTTTAAAAATCAATAATTTGAATATTAAAATTTGCATGTAGTTACTACTTTATGTGGTTGGATTTGGTCTGAAAATAATTCAGAAAAACCACGTAAATATTAACTTGTTTTTCTAGGTACTATCCCCATTTGACTTAACAAGCCAAATATTTGACTGTCTGCAAATACTATATCTAATTTAGACCGAAAAAGAACACACTGAATAAAACAGATCTAAGTCATTATTATTGTAACATCAAAAGCTAAATTTCTGAAGAAGGAATAACAAACTATTTTAAAACCTACATCTAATATATTATCAAAACTTACATTTCACAGGAAGAAATAATAAAACTGGTGTATCATCGGAGCATATATTTCATCCACATGAACACAGTCAACATTCCTGTGTTAAAACCAACTCACGTACAAGACAGATATTTGACATTTTCTAAAATTAATCTGCATAATTTTTTGATGTGCAAATCATCCACAACAATGAAAACAAAAATGTCAAGGGAAGTTTTTTGATCCTGCTTTTTTTTGTGTCATTGCCAGCTCTTATGAGTGCTCAACGCCAAACTACTTTACAGAACTGTGATTTACCTGACTTGTTCACGAAGTAACTACTTAAGTGGAGCATCTGTCAGTCTAGTAACTTAATTATCACCTCATACAACATTATTTAATTCTGAAGGGTGGATTAATTGCCTACAGCAGCTGTCTCTTCTATCGAAAGCCCGGAGGGTGCGAGAAAATCGGAAAACAAACACCCAACATAACAGGTTTCAATAGTTTTATAAACAGATACCACCCTTACTGCTGTCAATGCTAGCCAATAAGTGTTAACTATTTGTCACCCTCTCCTCAGCAGGCAAAGTGTTTCTGTAAGTGATCAGCACAAGATTACTAAAAAACTACTAAACCCTACGACTTTAAACAGATAACAATGGCTCTAAAGGGCAACAAAAAATATAACATTAGTTAAGCATTTCATGTTTACAAGCCTTTGTTTAGCACATACTTAATGGATACATTCAATATGGTTGACAAAGCATGAATGATTTGAGAAACGAAGAGTTACAAAACAGCAGCGTTGCACAGCCTTTTACAGTTCCAACAATATTATTTGTATTTCTTTCCAAAATTGTTTTACAGAGTTATTTAAACTGGGAATGAAAGTTTTAGGTAATATTTTGACTTTCTAGGCTATTACATTTGTGTTAGTGGTTCTAGAAGTTTTTGTAAGCCCCGGGTTAAGCTGTTTAAGTCGTAGCTTTCATTCCCACTGTCCGGTAAGTTTGTATGTTTAGCTGGATTGGCTGTCACTAGGTCATGCAATGTCCTGATTGGATATATTCTGTAGTGTGAACAAGAAAAGTTATCTCTACCATCGCCAAGCCAACATTTCAAGTCAAGAGCACAGTGTGACAAAATGTACACCACACTAATTGCAGCCATAATTTCTTTAATGATAATTTCTTTGGCTTAATTCTAACCTTTAAATCTTTCTACCGCTACAGTAGTTCCTTAGGGTGTGAAGGGCCAATAATATTTTTTCCAATTTAAAGCAGCGCTAAATCATTGCACAAACTATTTTCAGGACTTGACTATGTCATCTAGGGCATACTGAGTGTCAATATATGGCAGGAGCACAACTTGTTTATAAAAGGTAGTCTATGTAAATAAATAATAATGACCTAAGTTTCACTCAGTCATTCATTTTAAACACTTTAAATTAAAAAAGTCTCAAAATTGTGTATTTTGTCAAATATTCGTTACCTATCACTCAATGTGTGGTATAGGCAAATTGTAGTTGATATTGCCTAATTCTGCTGCAGTTGTGGAGTGAAGGTGAGCTGATAATTGTACTTGTTGCTACAAATAAAATACACTAAGGGTGGGATCCACAGTCATAATTTGTTTAGAAAATATGATGTAATGATATTACTACCGTAATACATTTGTAAACCAGTATCAACACAAAAACAACTAAATTTATATTTTATTTACAGTGTATATCCAGTTGAAATAAATACGTGGTTCCATTTGATTGTCAATTCCATTTTTAATACATACAGTACAAAATAACACTAGGGATGTTCAATAATTTAATGTATTTACACATTTTATTTTGGTTGTTTTCTAACTGTAAAGTAAAAAATAAGTTTCACAACACTTGACTTGTTCAAATATATGTTTTACATGAAAACATACATGCCGATAAGAATATTTTGTGTTTCAGTTGATATGCAACATAAGCATGCAAATGATGAAATGAAGTTTATAAACTCTAGTACCGATGGACAATAGAACCTTGTATCGCAAAGTTGGCTTAGAGCACATTGTTTTTTTTTTTTTGTAAATAAAGTGACATGCTCTTTTTATTATAAATCCTAAACTGTCCTTGACCCCATGTCATACTGACATTATGGTAACATAATAGGACATGGTGGGAAAGGCCGCTAGGCTACTAAATACAATTAAAACAGAAAGAATTGTGCACAAGTACTCGCAGATAGAAACACACACACACATGACGAACACATTTCTCCGAGGACGTGCGGTCACAACGTTTCGCAGACTACAGAGTACTTGTGCACAATTCTTTCTGTTTTAATTGTAGTTATGGTAACATACATTGGGATGGGCTTGAAGTATGTTCTCGGTGATAGTTTTTGTGTATGAAATAGTGGGCTCAGTTTTATATACTACGTAAATAATAATTTCTTCATTTGGAGGTTATTTGATAGCTGAAGGTTTACGAAAATATTGCTGTTACATGTTTTACTGCGTGTAGGCCTGGGTAGGTCTACATTTAAAAGATGTTTGGAAATGTTTTGTTTATATCACTCTCTTAAGGTGGCCATGGTTTATATATTATAGGGTAATTATTTCATTGCAATAATTTGTGTGTGCCAGTATTATAGGTAGAGTTAACATTTTCAATCTGTAATTTTTTATATTTAAAATGTACACAATGTTATGTTGTGTTTTTTTTTAAAGCTGGAATTTGCCACTGTACTGTGGGGTGGGTGGGGGGGATGATATTCCCAATGGTATGATTCTCAAATTTGTTTCAGGCATCAAAATGTCTTGACAGTATTTAAACAAGGTAAAGAAATACAGTTATCTTTTCATGGCAGTGCTTGTTGACATCTTATAAAAATATCTCTGAATTTTATTTAATTTATAGAACAAAATATCACTGTAAAAGAAAGACTCGCGTATGTATAGAAACCTGAAAAATTTGCATTTTAATTTGGGCAAAAGCTAGAATTCCATCAACTGTAAGTTTGCATCACTTTCTAAATTGGCCTTCGACTTATTTGACATCTCCTGGACGTCTCTGAGCCAATAATGGGTATGTTACTAACACAGACGTATATCACTTTAACATCAAGCAGCTAATGAGCAACTGTGTCTACTTCACTTCACAAATATTTTTCAAGTCTAGCCTACAGGTCAGTGAACCCACAAATTTTTCCAGTCTCCACTTATTTAACATACTCCTTACACAGAAAATCATATAAATCAATTAAGGAGCAAATTTGATAAATAAGCAATGCTGCTTTGATTATGAACACTTGTGAAAAAAGTAGAACTTATTTTGTAATTGAGAATTCATACTACAAACTATTTATTTGAAGTAACACTTCATTAAGCATTACTTAAAGTAGTCACAATAAGCAATACCTTTTTCTGGCACTATGAATTTAAAATCATACTTAAGCATACCAGGCAGCATTTGTTTCAAGTATTGCTCATAGAATATCATCACTACAAAGTCAAACCACAATTATCAGTGTTTCCCTCCTTCCTCACCCAGCTCCTTGCCTTCTCACAATTATTTGAAATACCTACATTATTCAAGCAGATCATAATTTTTGGGTTATGGAAATAAGTACCATTGGCAGTTTCCAACTTTTATTTTCTAAAAAAGAAAGCAAAATAGCTTCTTGCAATTGATTATTATTCTTCAGACATTTTGGCCTTTGGGAAAATAGGAAATGTACTTTGTTAAGATGCCAGGGTTGAACTGCATTACAAAGCAAGGTACAATTTTAAAATGGTAACAAGATACTCTACTTCTAATTTTAAAGTGTATAAGAAGTTATAAATTCTATGTGACTGTTAGAATTATTTGTGTGAATACTGTGGAGTTTACAACCTGCTAATTGTGCCCAGTAAAATTAACGCACAATTTTGTACTTTAGCAAACTGGTTTTTTCTTTTTAGTATGGAAGCAAATTGAACTTTCATTTCCATTGCATGTTAATGAGGGTATATACTTTTAAGCAGGAAAATCTGATGAAGAAACATTTAACTACAGGCTTAGATTCGAAATTGCTTAGATGACTACTATCGGTACAAAGAGATAAATTTTACTCTGAAAACATATGGCAATACATACATTACAACTGAATGGTTGTGTATGTGTATCAAGTTAAAGACTGTACTTATTTTACTTTCTTATCTGTGTTACAAATATAGCCAGTTGGTAGTGTGCAAAATTTGTATTACTTATATCACAATTTTGTACATGTAGTCTGGTTAATTGGAAGTTGTTTTCATAGCCTGAATATATGTATTACTTGGGTATTTGATCAAATTATTTCACTGTGCACCATGTCCCAAAAAAAGAATGCTGACAAAAACATAAAATGTAAAGTAGATTTTACATCCTATTTTGTGTGTTTTCAGTTTCAGATTTGATGTCGTGACAATTTGTGAAACACTGTTAAAAAATGTGTGAAAACTTACACAAAATACAAAGTATTATGTCCAAGATCTGTTCAGTGATATTATGAAGACATAAATAATTATACGTAACAGGTTGTATGTACCTATGTACTTCAGTAATGTGCCAAACTCTGAATGTTCATTGTGTGTGTTTGTTTAGCAAAGACCATTTTCTTACACTGTATTTATGAAGATAGTGTAACATGAAATAAACTTGTGTTAAGAAAAGTACACAAATCTTAGTCTACTCACTTCTTAACTGTGACTGCTTCTATTAAATTTTGATAATAGACACAAAAGCCTAAGCCTTGTACTACTGTGATTGACACTGCACAATTAACAAAGTGCAAAATTTGTCTTTTTTTTTTTTTTTGACAACGGATAGCATTAAAGCCATTTTAACACTTGTTTACCATTGATTGACAATATCATTGCTGGACTATGAGAACACTTGCAGCCAATTTCCTGTAATTTTGTCAAACAGGTAAATGACATGCAACACTATCAGCCAATGAAATAACAGACTGGGCTCAGATATGTATAAAGCAGTAAAGTGCAATGATAACTGCAGCATGGGTCATTACTTTTCTCACAATCTGAACAGTTAAGTCTGATGATAGTTCATACAATACGTACTGTTTTGTAGCCAAAGTATTCCATCTCATTAATAGTGTACGTATTGCACTGTGTGTACGATGCCCAGGTAGGGCCTGCATCACAAGGTCATAAACTTTGAACTGACAAATATGTACATCCATTCCTTGTGCAGCAAGATCACTTGAGAGGCATTTTGTTGGACATTACAGTGACTTGCAGTCACCAAATATTCTGATGAGGTAATTCCCTAAAATTTATTGTTGTGCATCATCATCCTAATGTTAACTTTATTTTGAATGTAACAACAATTGTTCATATATACCAAATTACACACTACAATAACTCTCATATAAAATAACTTGCACATTGTACAAACTGAACAAACAATTTATAATATTTTCACAAACATGTGATCATTGAATAAGGATGTTTCGCCATATTATAACTACAATTTTAAACAGTTCACTTCCATATTGGTAAAATTAACTTACAATGTAGCAGCGAAACACAAATCACTGCCACAGCAACAACAAAACAGCAAATCATAACTACTACTGCATCAAAAATAATGTCACCGGACACAAATTTTTTTTGGTATTAGAAATTACCAGACTACATATAAATGCAACAAACTAAATTTAAAATATATAAATTACTGTTATCTATGACTTCTTAACACATTATACCATTGTACAAACATTGCAAATAGTTGTATCTCCACAAATTGCCCTGATGTCACAATGACAATGACATATTGAAGAAGTACGATTAAAATGGGACATTTAGACATCTCTGTATGGGTATACATTATGTTAATAGCATACCAATATGAGAGATCACATTTAAAATTTTCAATTTTGAAGATGTTTCTTGTTACATGTGCAGTTATAAATTTGTGGCATAATTTAATTACATACAATGACTATACTTTTAAAGTTATTTTATACACTGTGAACTCCTGATTATCCACTGTGATTGAGGACAGATGATTGAAAACTGCAGATACTCCGTCAAAGCTGATTAACATCAAAACATTATCTTTACTACACCTCAATAGCTTTGCTTCTCTCATAAAAATGAAAATTGTTAAACTGAGGACACAATGTAAAAAATTTATGATGTATCATGAAGTTGAGGTACAGAAGCTGTAAAATCCATGTTATACTCTTAAGACTTGTAAAATTATGAAGAGTCCAGTGTATTTAGTCATTACTTACAGCTTAATATACATTACATACACAGCTAATAACCATGAAGTATTTCAAACGAATGAGGCACACAGTTTTTCAAAGGAATGAACAAAATTTTACGTCTCCTTACTTGTCACTGTCCTGCAGTCTGGTAATGTAGAAAATGACATCTTGACTAGTCCTTGTTGCTTTGGTCTTACTCGCAAGACGACAAAGTGTATCACATCAAACAGTGTCACTGTCACTTGTCCTCACATGGAGAATGAAGCTGTGCAAAGGGGAAAAAAAGCAAGTTCAATTTGACGTAACCTGAAATTAAGGGGGATTTTACCCTTGTATATCATACTATTGTAATTACATCTGTCACATCTTATATTTTAAAATACCCATATACAGTAAGGCACCAAGTTATTTAGTAAGAGCTACATTCTTAAGAGTACGTGGTAGATAAATATACGCTGAAAACATTAATTGACTGCACTTGAATGTAACTTCAGAAGAAACTAATATCGATGGTGAAGAATGGAAACCTTCTATGTCAAATATTTCAATTTCACAGGAAAGAGGAAAAAAGTTTATTTTGTATGGAGCCCAACCACAGCTGTAATCTTGATGTAATATATATAGTAACATTTTATTTGGTAAATTCGCTATGTCAAAAAAAAAAAATCACGTTTTCTATGCAGTAGCATAAAAAAACATAAAATAAAAACCAGCTGAAAATTGACTTAGAAGGTTTCCGTTCTTCACCATCGATATTTTAAAGTGTAACATTCAGAAGCAATGAGTCTACTTATAGAAACAAAAGGCAATAAATAAAGACGTACATAAGATGTAAGTAACACAGTAAACATGTGCCATGTTTTCCAAAATTAGCTCTGTCAAACGAGAGGTACCCATGGCACAAGACAAAAATCTGCGTGCACCCTAGCCACAAAGCAAGGTATTGGTTTAGCAAGAATTTGGGCACGTTTCGACGCTACTGTAGGTATGGGTGGCCGACGCTGGTTGGTGGTACAACAAAGGACTTATAGCAGTGCAAAATAATGGTTCGAGGCAAGTATTGCTAGCAAAGAAGTGGCTTCACAGATGCCATAAGTTGGCTAGGAAAAGGGACAGTGGAACTGTAGTACAGTATAGGTAATTATTATCAGAGTATTGCCTTCGAGCAAGACCAGAACAGGAACGGCTGTCGGGACGAACAGGTCGTAGGAACGTGTATCACGCGGATGACCTTTATTTTGCGAGCCTCAGTGAATGGTCGTGAACAGGTCACGGACTCAGGGCACACGGAATCCATAGTGATGTCAGTCGCTTCCTCTCTTGCTTGCGCGTGCCTAAGGCTCTCGCAAGCGGAGCTTTAACGGAGAAAGCAGAGAGAAACTAAAGAGTCCAAATGTCCTGTGTCTGCTACATGCAACCCGCCAGGATTTGGATCAATTATGACACAGTTTCGAGGACGGCCACTTATTCATTGCTGCCAATGCAATGAAGTTACTGGCAGGTTTCAGGGATGATACTCATAACCAAAAATTAGCAGAATTTGATGATATTTATTATAAAATATGAGCCATTTCAGATTCTCTCCAAAAAAAGTCACTGGCCACAGGCAGTGACAAAATGCATTGCCACCACCTGCCTCCCAAATAACGTTGCTCACGATCAAGTTGCCAGTATTCGGTGGTGACATAAAGGATTGGCAAAACTTCTCCAACCTATTCAATGCTCTCATTTCCAAGCATGTCAATCTCGCAAGTGTGGAGCGGTTTTCCTATTTAAAGTCATTGTTGCAGGGAGAGCCACTCTCCCTGATTCAGTCCCTACTTTTGACAGAGGAAAATTTTTAGGTAGTCAAGAACGGTATAGCAACAAAAGGCCCATTGTTAATCATCATTTAGATGCCTCGACCAATGCACCAACCATTTAAATGACTTCTTCCATCCTGGGTCAATTAATTTCCATAATCCACAAAAATGTTACAGCATTACAGGTCCTGAGAATATCTGTGAATACTTGGGACCCCGTGGTAATTTATTTGCTTGAGTGGAAATTGGATGTAAAATTTTTCAGAGCGTGGGAACTGACACTTGTAGACCCTTTCAAGCTACCCACTTTGGATCAGTTTACATCTTTCCAGGGCGGCAACGAATGTTAAGAGTCAACAGGTAGTGGACAGAAACCTAAAACTCTCATTCATTCTCAGGGCACTCAAGGGAGATGGTGCATCAAAGAACATCCTGTCAAGAGCCTCACTCGCTGGCGCAATGCCTCCAATTCAGTCTGAACTATCACATGGAGCAGTTTGTAATGGTAAAGAAGTACAATTTGAACATCAATTGTTTGCGGCAGTTTCACAAGGCAGCCAATTTTTTCTCACTAACAAATTGTAAGACATATGGAGAACGAAATCACACTTTACTCCACTAATTGGGTGGCTGGCAAGAGACCAATGAGGGGAGAGGAGACAAGATGGCGAGGGGATGGTCATGGAGGTTATGGGAGTGATGAACTGTAATTTGAACTTTGAAGTACATTAAACAGAACTTGAAATGTAAATTGAATGTGGTATTTCTTACTACTTTCCTGGTTCGAAATCTCCAAGGATTATTAACAGGTTATTCTGAGCACACGCAGTTGTTACGAACCCACGAAGCAAAACAGCGCGCACCCTGAGATAGTCAATGGCAGTGGTTTTTTTCGTGGCGTTGCTTACGACTGCTGAAAGTGACGCATTACAGCAAGTTCTGTTACTGAGGGTGATTTTTCGCTACTGCAGTGGTTCTCATCCCTCACGAAGATCAAGCGGACAGCTGCATATTGTTTATGCTTCTTCCAGTTAGCATGTTCGGAAAAGAAGCAACTCGGAGGTCCACTTCGACTTGAGGTGAAGGAGCTTCAAACGACATTGGCGGTGTGGGTGAAGAGGACTCAAGTCGCAGAGTTTGCTGCTGAACTCTCAGCAGTTGAGAAGGGTGAATGCCCTGTTTCCCTCAGAAAGTTGAACCCTTTTATCGATTATTAAGGAGTGGTGAGGGTGGGTGGTCAGCTACAGGTATCGAGCTTGCCTTCTTGTGAGACACACCCCATTCTGTTGCAGAGGAAGTGTAATTTGACAGAGCTTATCACTGAACAACTTCGCCAGGATTTATTACATTCTGGTCCCCAGCATTTGCTCTCGGTCTTTTAACAGGATTTTTGACTCGCGGATGGCAGAATCAATCAACTTCTGACCTATAAAGAGTTTTATACAGTACTTACTCATATAAAAGTGGCGTTGGAACTCACGTCCACAGACCCCATTTTCTTCAGTTCAGAGTGACCTCACTGCATTTACACCAAATCACTTCCTCACCTTGGGACCCCCTCAAATATTGCCTGAAGATTTAATGTCAACACCACCCAATTGGATGACAAGGTGGGCTCTCCTTCAACAAGCTCGTCAGTGTTTCTAGCACAGGTGATATAAGGATTATCTCCATCAACTGCAAGTCCGGTCCAAGTGGACGAAGAGTGCGGAAAATGTAAAACCTAACATATTAGCGCTTATTCAAGACTTGAATCTACCCCTATTCCTTCGGAAACTTGGATGGCTAACTCAAATCTTCCCTGGTGCTGAAGGTATACTCAGAGTGCCTCAACTTCACATTAGTCAAGGGCTAGTCACTCGTGCCCATAGTAAAATTGTGCCCCTTGTCCTTGAAATGACTTCAAATTAGAGATTTCAAGGTGGGCGCAATGTTTCATGACGTCAGTGTGTATAGTGTATAATGTATTTTTTTTCGTTGAGCTCAGCTGAGTGACTTGCGCCATTCTTTCACCTAGAGGGTTGCTCGAGATGGTTACCTTGCGGAACAAGGGAGTTGTGAACTCAAGATGGCGGTGTAGCATCAGCTATTTCAAGAGCAACTGTTATTAAAGGGTATTCAACCCGGTAAATTGTTAGTGTTCGTCCATAGAACAGTGACCTTAAATCCAAGCATAGAATAATCTTCCTTTAAAATATATGTATGTGATATACATTTCCAAAGCAGAGCAGTCTCATCGACATAATTATTTGCTGAAACAAATATTCACCTTTATCTGTTATTTCTGCTCGGAGTTAAGGAAATTCATTTACTGTGCCCACATCTGCACTTGCGGTCTTCGTCTGTGATCTTGATGTGAAGATTCGCATGCTTCTTGAATTGTTTAAACCACCCAGTCCTAGCTTTAAATGAACTTTCGATCTGTTTACCCAACTTTCCCAAGCAAAGCTTTGTGAAATGACCTAGCCTTTTCCTGGATGATCAATCAACTTTCATTTGCATCTTGGTGTTCCGATTAGCTGTATCGCAGCCTGAAGACGGGAATAGATAGCAATTCCTGAAACAATGCATTTTTTCGTTGTTTTTAACTTGTGTTGTGTTGTTTTTGTCTTTTGTTTGTTGTCCACTGTTCACTGTTTTTTTGTCTATTTCCATCTTTTTTCTTTTTGGGAATCTCGTTCTATATGTCTCTGGGTATTGTGTCGATATTCAACTGAATTCTACCATTAGAATTCTCTGTTGTCTAACATTAATTAATTATTTTAAATAATCTGGCAATTCCTCTCGGAAAGCTTTTTTCTGTTTTTTGTGTGTTTTTGATGTTTGCTTTTTTTTGTTCTTTTTGTATTTCGTCATTCAACACAAGTTTTATCAGCAAAACACGAGCAATGGCGCATGTCCACAAACCAATAAATTCTAAGAGTCAACTTCTACAACAAATCCTCAATCCAGTGAGACAAAAGTTTCTTTATCTCCGAAATTGGGCCCAGCCACTTCTTTGTAAATATGGTGTTCTTCAATGTTAACGGACTGGTTTGAGCTCTCTTTCTTACACTTGGTAACAGTTTTCAGTAAATAAACAATAGCTGTAGAAACAATATTGTGGTTGAACATCCTACAGATAATTCCGCTTGATAACAAGCAATACTGTTGTCATCAAAGAAACGAGAAGAGGGGGAAGGGAGACAGCGAGCATCACAAATGCACTGCACAAGCTGTTTTTTTGGCAGCCAGCTAATCTTATGCTTTATCATGTCGACACAATTTAACCCAAAAATTGTGTAACTGCAAATTTATGTTAAGTTGCACCTTATGTAGCTCAGTGCCTACCTGCACTGACATATTTGAAATATTACATAGAAAATAATTTCTTAGCTTCACAACAGTTAATTTTTACAACAGCAGGTTGCACGTGGTTAAGTTTCCATTATTTGTAAATAGTCGTAATCATGTAATCAAATAAGTAAGCTTTAAGTCTCGTGGACAGCGAGGTCATTAGAGACGATGACACACAACTTGGCACAATGACGGGAGCTAGGAGAGGAGTCTGCCATGGCTTCTGTTGAGGAACCATCCCAACATTAGCCTGAAGTGATTTTGGAAAAAATATGTTTTGGGAAAATAAATTGTTCATGAAAGTGAGACTATACATTGACAGTGGCAGTGCCTGTCTTTTGTATTTTTTTAGTGTGTGTGCTACAACCTAGCGGTGATATGTAGTAATGTCGAGTGCGTGTAGACTTAAAATATATAGTGTAATTAGCAGTGAGTCTGTGTGTTTCTTGTATTCACAACCACTACTACCTCAACAAAGGTTATGGGCCCAAGGACACGCAAATAGTAATTGCTGAAACTACATGCAACAAGAAACAAGGTAATGTGAAGCGCCAGCTCCGACGAGGAAGCATGGCGGCTACAAGTTCTTTATCCTGTGACGAGAAGCTAAGGGGCCGAGAAAACTACGCTTCCTGGAAATTTCAAATGAAAGCACTCCTGAGCCTAGATGACCAATGGGACGTCGTCCAAGGGACAGTTAAACCCTAAGAAGCCAACGAAAAGGATAGAAAGGCACTATCAAAAATTTTGCTACTACGTAGTAAAGAAAGACCTAATCCACCACATAGAAGCATGCGAGACTTTGAAGGAAGCTTGGGATGCTATACAGACGCTATTCGAGGATTCAGGGCTCACAAGGAGAGTCTGATTGCTACGACAGCTGGTACTGACTCGTTTGGACAATTGTAGTTCGGTAGAAGAATACGTCAATCAGGTTACCTCGACTGCCCAGCCCAGACGTGAAGTTCGACATCTCAGAAGAATGGGTCGGGACGTTACTCAGGGTGGCTACAAACTGTTGGGAATATAATTCCCTAACTTTTCCCACCCAAATTGAAAATTTTCCCTGACCTAATAAATTTTTTTAACCCAATTTTTTATGCTTTATAAAAGAAATAATTTTTTCTTTGTCCAATTCAATGCACTTTGCACATAGTACAAGTTTTAATGTACTACTAATGTAACATTTATGTTGTTTCTAAACCATTCTTGCAATGGGGCAAGTTGAAAATCAAATAGATATTATGGATAAACGCCATAGCAGCAAACTGTGAGTCAAAGAAAACCAGACAATACATGCAGACAAACAGAAAAGTAAACAACCGAAAGCATCCTTTCGCTTGTCTGCATGTATTATCCGGTTTTGTGTGACAAACCATTTGCTGCAACTATGTATGTCCAAAATACTTCTACGACTTGTAATGTTTGCATGAAAAATACATGCCTCAGAAAACACTGATTGCATAGTAAACACACCAACAACATATTTTGTGTGCTCTATTTCTGCAAGTATATTAAGTATGCCTATGATAATATAAAAATTTGAACTGAAAGTTACAACTCTTAAGTACATTTTGATGGTAAGAAATTTACAGTAATACCTAACTTATGGCTTCTCACAATCGACAAATTGAAAGGCCTACTACATGAATAAAATATTTGTTTAAAAACTTCTTACCTCAGGACACACAGATTCATTACATAGTTTACACAATGTAAACAATATACTTTGCGTACTCTAATCCTGCATGTTGAAATTAAATAATTAAATCAAAATTACAACAGACAGTTACAACTAAAGTAATTAATTTAAATTGATGTCAAAAATTCAGAGTAATACAATTGTTACATTAGGAAATTAAATTTACAATTTCATGCAGTACACAATTAAATTATGTGTGGAGAAAATTCTCATCCGATAATAAACATATGTCACGATTACTTACTACCTACAATCAAAAAGCCCAGTACTATACAAGATTACACAAAAAAATTCCTTGAAAAAATGTAATTTTATGAGTATTGTAGAGGTACTCACTGAGAGATCCTGTGAAGTGTGCTTGCCATAAGCATGTAAAGCAGTACTTTAATCAGATTTTTTGTAAATCTACAACCTCCTAGCTCCCATCCCCCCCCCCACCCAAAGAGGGGTTTCTCTTCTATCTCCAGCCATGTTAAGTTCTTCCCCCTTGAAACCTCACCCATCTTATTCACAAGCAAGCACACACCTTTGCTCTAAAAATAGAATTCCGCCCGCCCTTTCTACCATCCCTTCTTGCCAACAGGCGACTGTGTGTTACAAATTAAAGTTGATGAAAACAACAAGAAAGAAAGAAAACAGCATGGGTGGATGCAAGTGTTTGCTTTCTCATGTTGTTCATGTTACAAAATATAGCTGTATCATTTTACAAGCTGGTAGCTGCTTTTCACACTAACGGAGATTAGCGCACGTAAAAAAAAAAAAAAAAAAAAAAAACGCTGACATGTTATTGCCTTGACATCAGAAGGAAGCATCTGAGGGAGGGGAGGGGGGGCCTAAGAGAGAGACGAGAGACGTGCACGTAAAAAATAAAGCCGAAGGGGACATGTTATCAGCCATCTGCATCAGCAGGAAGTGTCGAGCAGTAAACAACTGAATAAATTACGGATAAAAGTGGCGTATGTGACGCAACAGGCCCCGCTACTTATGGCTTTCTTCCCCGGGATTATGGTACCGTGATGTCCGATAAAAGGCACCATACGCGTCTTCACGCTTGCCAGTCCGCGCTGCTCCATTCATGTAGGCCTCATTTTACTGATTTTAACTATTGCTTTTCGATTTCCGAAAAAGGAGATGCGGCGGGGAATTTTCCCTGACCTTTTCAGGCCACTAAAATTCCCTGACTATTCCTGGTTTTCCCACCCTGTCGCCACCCTGTTACTGTTAGCAGGTTTACTCGAGGAATATAAACCCATGATAATGGGATTAGAAGGCTCGGGGACCGCTATAACCGCTGATGCAATTAAAATAAAACTGCTACAAGATGTGGAATTGGCTGGCAACAGCAGCAACCAAATTCGATCGTCTAATATTGACACGGCGCTGTACAGCAATCGATACCGCGGTGGTGACTCTCGGAGCGGGGAAAGCAGCAAGTTTGACAACAGTAAACAAACCAAACAACCTCGCTAGTGCTACAATTGTAACAAACCGGGACATTTTGAGGCGAATTGCAAAGCAAAGGACAAGATGAATGACGCTAAAAATAGCGAAACAAAACAACATGATAACAAGTATAACAATGCATTTTTGGCCTGCATGTATTCTAATAAAGGTAATGATTCCGCATGGTTTCTAGACTCAGGCGCGTCAGTACACTTGACAAATAAAGAATTAGAAGACTCGGTCTCTTCATCCAAGGCTAGAATATTAACTGCAAACAGTTAAGAAATAGTAATCAAGTCTGTGGGGAATGTGGACATTGAAGTGTCAGTTGGTCGCAGTTCAAGTGTTGTTACAACTTATGACGTACATCATGCACCAGGTATCACAGTGAATCTTCTATCGGTGAGTCAGAATACAAATAAAGGTCATACTGTAGTATTTGACAAAACAGGTGGTAAAATAAGAAATCAGGAAAATGAACTGATTGCCACTGCAACATTGAGTAATGGCATCTATAGGTTAGATACTACTCAAGTTGTTAATGTCGGTCGGACATATGCTGTCACCCATACCAAAATATTTGGCACAAAAGATTAGGACACCTGAATAGGAAAAACATGTACCACTTAAAAGGAATGGCTCACGGCGTAGATGACTTAACAGGTTAGTAAGTTACCTCTTGAATGAAAAAGGTATCAGGCACCAGCGCACTGTGTGAGCCTCACCTAAACAGAACGGGGTTGCAGAGCGCACAAACCGCAAAGTTGTCGAAAAGGCAAATTGTCTGTTACAGGATGCAGGGCTAACCAAGGCACTTTGGGCGGAAGCTGTTTCTACAGCAGTTCATCTGAACAACAGGAGCCCCACAAAAGCTCTCTGAGACAAAACTCCTATTGAAGCACGGTACTCCAAGAAGCCAAACCTAGGGTACCTTCGTATTTTTGGTTGCAAGGCAATGACGCAGATACCAAAGGAAAAGAGAAAAAATGGGACCCACATTCTGAAAAGCTAACATTCACAGGCTATTGCGATGATACCAAAGGATACAGGTTAATGAATCCGGTGACAAAAAGGATCGTCATTAGGAGAGATGTCATCTTCCTGGAGGAGAAAGACGTGGAAATGGCAAGAATGCCAGAAATGGTGCAGTGGACCGACATTAATGATGAGGTTACGTCGCAAGAGACCAAGGACAAGATGTCCCTTCAGCTTCTGATCAAGATGATGAAGACTTCCATGATTTTGAGGAAGAAAATGACCAGTCAGAAGAATTCGAGACTGAACCCCCAAGAAGGTCCAGACGTATTCCGAAGTCTAAGGTGACGCCTGATTTTATATCCTATCTTGCACCGGAGAATATTGAGCCGAACACCCAAGGGGAAACCCTAACCGGGAAAAATGCCGAAAAATGGAAGGAAGCCATGGACGAAGAATTAGCATCATTCACCAGTAACGGAACCTTCGAATGGACAGAACTATCTGAGAATGCAAAAACACTCAAGACAAAGTGGGTGTAAAAACTGACAAATTACTGACAATGGTGAAAATACTGACTTTTCTGACCATTTTCCATCCCTGGTATTGATGAGTTCATTGTACTTATGACAAGTGTTTAGTAGCTGTCAATAATATTATCATGTGACAAGAGAAGTTAGATAAAATACAGTTATTTTGTAAAATATTTGTCTTCTTAAGTTGAAGTCTTTGATAAATGTATAACTCTGTCAAAAACAGTGTAAAATGTCCCCCCCCCCAAATATAATTTATGGATATGTATTAACATTAAAATAGTTGTATTTGTAACATAAAAATATTACGTAAAAATATTTCTGACACATAACACACAATTGTAATGATGTATCAAAACAATTTATTGCACCCTATAATTATTTACAATACAGAGCTTTTGCAATTTGCTAGTCAATAAAACAATAATGCAAACTACTCATTACAATATGGCACAATGCTCTGAGACATCATTATCTTCATACACAACATACAGGTACATTCTTAAATTTACTGAATTTAAATTAAACCTGGTATGAAACATCACACTATTTGTTACTTTGATACAATTGCAATGTGCTCCATATTCTGTAACATAACATAGTTTCATTTAGTATTTTGCCATGCTCTACGATTTAGTAAAGAAAAAAATTATTGCAATAAACACACAAGTAAAAAGGGAATGTACTATATTTCGAGGCAATGAATCTCATACAGCGACACGGTCTACAGCAATTATCAGAATATTTTTATGAGATACTTTTTTTCTTATTTTAGACATAAATTGCAACTAAATTTGCTCTAATGAAATTTTTTCTCTTCCATAGTTTCTGCATAATGACTCACAAACGCCAAAACTAGCATGTTACGGTTTTATGTCCGCCACTAAAACCAAATGACATAGCAAAATTAAAAAAATTACAATGAATAACAATGTTGTAAGCTACCCTTATTATTTTCATGGAAGGGGAAGGTTTGAAGGCTGAAATTATTAAATGTTAAAGATCTAAATTATACTTAACACCACCCAAATAATCATAATTTAACTACCGTATTTGTCGGCATATAAGACAACTATTTTTTACATATTTTCGGCCTTCAAAAATTGCTACTCGTCTCATATGAAGGTGCAAAAATTTTTGGTAACCTAAAAATTGTTTGAAAACTAAGCTGTGGAGTTATATGATGTTTCAAGGAATTGCAATTTTCGACACCAATGAAAACGAGTGCCCTGTTTTTTAAATAAAATTTACGATACGAAATTTTCATGAGCGTCACTCATAATAAAAGACACTTCCTCGCAGCGAAACGGCGATCGATGCAGCTGGAGCGCGTGCCAAGATACTATCTCGCCAGCCTACAACTCTCGGGCGGAGAAAACTAGGATCTAGGTCCGCATGCTTACATCCTGTGTCTCGCAAGCGCACAACTCTCGGGCGTAAAAAACGAGGATCTAGGTACCGTACCACACATTCATGTGTTTACCGTCTAGTGCTAGGCTGGCAGCCATCAGCGCTCAGGAATGCAATAACCTTGCAAGCAGCTGTTGTAGCCCTGTGTTGCCATGTAGTGCGCGGCGTGCCTTAGTCCGGTGTTGCCAAGTCTCGCACACCTGCCGGCAACAGATATTATCGCCGGCCGCCACCGTGCATTTTCTTGGCTCTTGGGCGCCCGGACGCCAGTAGTAGCCAATGTTATTAATTTATGTGTCTACTATGATGTTTACATGACGGTAATAAGTGCATTGAACATATTTAAACTATATTTTTAATGTTTCTGGCTAAGGAAAAAAATATTTTCTTTCGGGAATTTCAAAATTAGTAATTTACTTTTTTTTCAAGATTTTGTACCTTCAAAACCATGACACACATATATATATATATAAAATAAACTTTTGTACTAAAAAAAATTACTAAAATTTGATATTAAAAAAATTTAAGAATTTTTGAAAATTGTTCCTGAGGGATTATATCTACACTAAAAATAAATGGCAAGTTAATAAAGAATTTGCGCTACAAACATTTTTTAGGAAGGCGCGTGCCACGAACCTAAAACTCAAAATTTCCACTGAGTGAACAATCAAGCACTATTCTGAATCCAGTCCAAGATTGCAGCAGAAATAAACAGAGTCAAAGGTGAGCTCTCAATCACTGGTTGGCTGGTTAGTTAACAGTGTTGTTGCGGCACGAAATATGTACTATGCTAAATTGCTGCGTTTTAGTTCAGGACAGGTGATTTAATTGTTCTGTTGCATTTCTTAATCCTCTGTAATAGTATATCACTCTGTGTGCATGAAATACTGTGTGTGTATGGAATGGATTGACTATGACTTACGCGACGACGCCAACTCCGCGTGATTCCATTTCCTCCTCAGCGAGAAGCGAATCCGTTTCTCCACTTGCTGCCAGTCAATAATTCACGAAACACGCTGAGGTGGTGCGACAGTTTGTTGCACAGCCAATGCTGTTCAAGCGCACGAACCGACATAGTGACACAAGCTGCAATCTTGGAATGGATCGAGTGTATAGACATTGCTCCACACAATTCTTCAAGAGCAAGGGAGCTTAAAAATACATGGATCATTGTAATATACACTTGTAGCATCAATGCAAATTTGATTACAAAACTAATGTAGTTTTGATTTGATCTTGTAGTATTAAATTGAACAAAGAAAGTATTAACACAATTTTACAATATGTGCGGAATCACTGCTACACTCATCACATTGTTGCGTTAGTTTACAAGAGTGACCTTATCATAACACATTGCCAAAGCATTATGACCACCAGCGTTGAACTGCCAAAGCATTATGACCACCAGCGTTGGGCTTATAAATAATCATTTATAGTACTTTGCTATAGATCATCCGGAATAAAGTGAGCACTAAAGATTTAACCTTTGAAAAAAATCACTAGCTATTAACTGCATACAAGTAGCCATTAACAACAGTAACATCATTGTATAATTGGTAGCGAATAATTGCATGTAGTTTCGTGTATTTTGTTACTTAAATACAGCTTTAGTGAAACAACATCAAATGCAAACGACCTCTCTGTATTTAATATACTTTAAATTATTTATTTAAGTTCTTACTGACATACCTACTGACTGTATAATTTTATTTAATTAGCGCCAGCACAAAACGACACAACCAAGTCGATTATCGTTGGCACATGCCACTAACGCTTCGCGCCACAGAGGTAGTTTAAAATTTCACTGACAGATGGCATTAGAGTTAGGTTTGCTTGGAAGCGAATTGCGTCATTCAGCTTGTTTGTCCGTTGTGTAATGAATATGGGTTTCTGATGAACACATTCAAAAGTATTAGAAGAGACTGTTTATGAATATCATTGTAAAATTATGTGAAGTCAATTGTAATGCAAGTTGTTTTGTTTTATGATCGCCAGCCTGAGTATCTGGAAATAGAAACAGCATTTTTTCCCCTGTTTCATACATCAAGAAAATACGTTATTTATTGTTTCTCATTACGTGTGTCGTCGTTCATTACAGTATGCTGAACGGAACTTGAATTATTGAGTTGCATGTGTTGTGTGTGTTTTTAGTAGCGGTTTTAATTTAAAAGTTTGAATATACTGTGCATACATTTATGAGAATCGTAATGGTAATAGCGCCGCCAGTAACAGCGCCGTTAGAGTAGACGCAGGGAAACCGGTGTTATAAGACGTTTACTTTCATGTAAGACGTATTTATAACTAAGATTACTACTGAGTATAGCACATATTCAGCACCAGTGCATTTAATCAGTACATATTGTAACTAAAATTTATCGGAGCAGTGTAACGTAACTGTAAACATTTTACAAGTCTATGTAAATAGCAGCACGTGGCAATGTTGATGTTTACACGCAGCGGAAAGATATAAACTGGCAGAAAATAGAAATTAATCAGGGCTTTTTTGAGTGCTCACTTTATTCAGAATCACCTATAGTCTATTATTTAAATAGGACACAAAAAAAACAACCCGTAAATATCTAATCACAAAATACAAAACATGATACTTTACACAAACATTCCTGAATTCACTACTTACCGCTTCAGAAATGTCTAGCCAATCAAAAGCTGCAATAAATGTGTCATTCCTGGATGGCATGCGGTCCCAATTCCAGAATGTAACAGAGTCGAATGCATATATGACATGGATGTTTCTTTCCACACCCTCCACCTCACGCTTCAATGCTTCCTTCAACACAATTCCGCTATAACCTTTTGGTAGAGCCATTACACATCCATTGAGAGGGTAACCTCTGAATGATGCCTGTAACACTGCAAACAAATGTAAAAGTAATTTTTTTTTTTGGGTTTGAGTCCTACCAATGGTGGCACTAGGCTTTGACTACCTAGTGTACAGCCACCAAGTTATGTGAAAAATCAATATAAATATCATTAAATTTTCCAACAGATAAATTTTAAAGCTAACACTATCAATCTAAAAAAATGTACGTACAATTTTTAGAAGAACACTACTATACTTCCTTTACTCATGTAAACAAATATACATCATTAATTGTTTGTGATTGGTTGTCCAACAAGCACTATGTCAAAATGCATCTGAAAGACTTAATCATTAATTGTCTATTTCTTATTAAGCAACGAAATTCATATTTCACATGACATACATGTTCTTGCTACCAGGGGTGGAATT
Source organism: Medauroidea extradentata (assembly GCA_003012365.1). Lineage (NCBI taxonomy): Eukaryota > Metazoa > Arthropoda > Insecta > Phasmatodea > Phasmatidae > Medauroidea > Medauroidea extradentata. The sequence continues at coordinate 11,791 of PNEQ01089082.1, read as the reverse complement.
ACCACACTGTTTTCTTTTTAAGGATAAGGCCAGTCATTATCTGTAACCCGTGCATGCACCATAAGCAGAATGAACAGTCTGTTCCCAGTGTTCCCACGCTTATTGAATGTGCCCTTCCTTTGTGTTGAGTCTGGACTCCTATCTGACATGCTGACAGTTTAAATTGAGCCGCATGGCGTGTTGCGGTCAAGACTAGTTCGCTAGTGTCGTAAAACATGCTCAGGGAAAACCGTTGAAAAGTGGCAAAAAGAGAACTGTTCTGAATGTTTTTAAATTATATATTTGTTAGCAGCATCTAACATTGCCTTGGAAGGTATTAGCTGCTATTACAGTGTGTGCGCTGTCAATATATTCAGTGCACAAAAGGAATTCCAGGAATAAGGAAAACTTGTGACACCTGGAAAGAAGAGAAAACGAGATAAAAGTGTGCTCGGTGAGAGTGATAATTTTGCTAAAATAGCTGTGCGTAATAAAGTTCACTTGTTTTTCTTGCATAACAAAGCCCCAACTATATATATATATAAAGTGTGTGCTGTCATAAATACAGATGAGGATTTGCCAGATTTTAAACAAACTAATTTTTATAAAATTTTCCTTGAAATAGGATTTGAGTTCTGAAAGCGACTAGAAACATAAGTACACGTATAAGCTATATAATACATGAGTAATGATGTGTTAGGTCTATTGTAATGTTATTAACTTGTAGCCACCCATCAATATAGTTTTGACAGCAACCAGAATAATATTGACTTCATTTACACCCGTCTAAAGTAAGAGTGAAAGCATTATATATGAGGAACTCTGCCAATCTTTTTAAAATTAAATTTTTCACATACTACTTAATATCTAAAATCATAAAATTTATGTTTAAACCTAGCAAAAGTGACAGAGGAAACATATTCTTAATTTCTTCCTATTTAAATAGCCCTTAAGATATTTTACCTATTACACTTTTCATTTGAAAAAGTTATCAGTAAAGTTGATTTATTAATATCGGTAATTTATTATTTTTAAAATTGATTCCACATTTAAACTTACCTGTCGTAAATAAGGCAAGCACAGCCCTAAACATTTTGGTCAATGACTATGCGTTTTAATTAAAAAAGAAAACACACAACCCCCTGACTATAGCTCTTGTATATAAAATAATTAAAAATTGATTAAAGTTGGTGAATTTTCTTATATTTACTAACTCAAGATACTGTATTGTATATACAGTAGCAAACTTAAAATAAAATATAGTTCACTTTAATTGTTATCAAACAAAATATCACCATTCTAGCTGTAACAGTTTATGAATAACCTAGATTTCAATATTAAATGTTTTGCACATATACATCTTAATTTGATCATGGATATGATATAATTTTAAGTGTCAGCATCTCAGCACATTTTTTGGTACATTTGTTACTTTAAGTGTGAAAAACCTATACTCATTCGGAAATGAATGCACAAGAACTATAAAAATGCAAATTCTGAATGAAATAGAAGAAGAAATGTAATAATATTTTGGATGGTATTCAAGCATGTGACAACGCAGCATGGAGTTTGTACTCTCTAACGCTCCTTGGATACCATACTGAGCTACAACTGTTCTGACCAACAAGAAAATCTATATGTAATATTTTTTTTAAACTAGCCAAGAATCTGAACCCATTCTCATAATACAATGGCCAGAGCTGGATTGTAGTACAAAACTTGCAGTGAACAAAATGGATTATATCACACCAAGCATTATACACAGCTCCCCTGGCTGATGCATACATATATGCATCAATTTACTACATGCCACCTACACCAAATGAGGGGAGAAAAGCAGTGGTGGCCTTGCGGGCCACTGACTCCCCTCCTCCGCCTTTGCTACCCCTGCCGGCTGGCACACGACACACAGTTACGTCACGCGAAGGAGGGAAATGCAGTGGTGCCCTCACCGGCTTCTGATTCCTCCCCTCGGCCTTCACTAGCATTCTCGGTTGGAGCCAAACCCACAAGCCACAGAGAACCTGGTAACACCACCACACGCCTTGATGCTGGTCTCCTGACAAACCCCTTTAAATCACCTACAATCCTAGCGCCCTCGACAACAGAGCACCAACACAATCTGTGACCTAACCGTCAGCACAGATGACCTGGGTATTGCTTGTCAGCGTCAGGACAGCCATGCGGCCCAGTATCCCTGTCAGCGACTGGAGGACATTGAGCCATGTTGACATGGTAGAATATTGGACTTGGTCTCCTAGAAGAGAGAGAAGTTAAAATCGTACCCTGTTCCAAGTTTAACACCAACACTTATGCACTACCATGTTTCCAGCACTCCCAGCCGGCCACGCCGATGACGGACACTAGGAACACACCCCCCTTGACATCATCTGGCCGAGCACACCACCTCCCCAAGCACAATGCTGGGTGTGTGTATTCTATGGCCACTAGCCAGCTTGTACATGAAAGTGAGCGTCAACAGCGCAGCACAAGAAAGAAAACATTGCCTACTGTTCTAGCTAGTATCCTACCGAATTAATTAAGTTCACGCTGCAATCTTTCTTAATTTGTGCAATATTTGTGTCCAGGCCCGTGTTACAACTGGGCAGTCTGGGCAATTGCCAAAGGCAGCAGCTAGGAGGAGGCAGGCATTAGGCACAAGCAAGTAAAGCATCTTTTTTATTATTTGTTGAAGGAAAAATAATATATCACTGTATTTCCAACTGTTGCAGCTAAAGCTTAGACGAAAACCTACACTTAATTTTTTATTGTAAGAATAATGTCTCATTTAATCAACTAGTAACTACAGTACTTTAGAGAATATATTCTACCAGCCAACAATTTTCGACAAGATACAGCCAACCTGCTACATTAACCTAACGAACATAACAGAACATAACCTTTGTTAGGGAGTGTGAGGGTTGATTTTTACTTGCTCAGGGTGCCAGTTCCCTAAACCCGGGGCCTGATTGTGTCTGCAAAAAATAACTTTTAAAAATGTAAAAATGACAATTCTGTCTGTAGTAGAAAATATCCTGCATGATCTAGCAATATTCCTTAATTACTTTTTTTGTCTAGCTAAATATTATTTATTTCAAAATACTTTGTCTTTGGAAGCATTTAATTCAAAACAGTTGTGCATGCATAAAATATGTTTGTTTACATACAACTTGTAAGAGAAAGATATTGTAACAACTTTGCTGACCAGGGTGCAACCAGGTTTGCTTGGGATGGAGGGCTTGGATAATTAAATAAATTACTTAAAATTAAATTTCTTTAATTATTACAGTCTCTAGAAAACTCTCTACATAAAGTACACAACTCTTACGATTTACACTCTTTTGATCAATATTTACAGTTGCCGTATTTATGCGAGTATAACACCCGTCCGTTTATAGCACCAACCATAATTCTCAATTTCAAAAATTATAAAACTAAAATATTCCTATATAACACCCATTGACCGTCTTCAAGTGTGGGTTCTTTGTTTGACATACAGTTGCCATCAACCCTGCACATAAAATAATGAACGAGGCCAAGTTATTTTTACTACAGTGGTGTAGTTCACAACGGAAGCTGGAAGTTGAGTTTAGTGAGTTCTACGAGAGTGGTGTGTGCTGGTGACACGTGGCTTTAAAATGGGGAACATGAGGACTAGTCATACCGCAGTGTTTAAGTTGAAAGTAGTGGGCTATGCAGAAGAAAACGGTAAACGAGTGGCCATAAGACGTTTTACTGTTAATGCACAGTGTGTTTGTGAGTGGTGGAAAAAAAAAACCTCAAACATGAACCTAAAAACAAATGTGAGTTTCATGGCAGGCCATGCACGTTGTGTGGTCGTGAATCAACCGCTCAAGGTCGAGTTCTGGTGGCAGTACAATACTTGGATGATGAAGGCGCAACATAGCCTCACTCCGAGCGGACGTATGAAGCGTGCTCCGCTGGCAACTGTCTGCACGTGGATTTGGCCGGCTTGACATTCAATCTCTGGAAAAATTACCATCAAAAGCTTCAAAGTGACAGGAATATCTTGTGAAGTGGAGAACATACTGCTTGATATGCCGGACACATTTTCAAACAGCAATTTCAGCAGTGATGAAAGTGATGAGATGTAGGCCCAGTAACACTGACTGAAGCGTACGTGTTTTTCTTTGTGTTTTGTACATAAAGCTATTTGTGCATGTTATTGTTTTGTATTATGACGACTACAAAGGAGACGTGCAATTGCTTGAATCATTTTGTAAACGAAAATAGAAAATTTGGTCTCTACAATGCTTTTTGTGTGTTATCAGTTAAAACCTAGTTGCACATTAGTATGTTTGAGTTTAAAAGTACTGCCCAAAAATTTATTTTTGAAACAAAAATTTGTTTTATAAAAAGTTGGCTCATCCACCCAAGTTTTAGATGTTGCTTTAGGTAAAAAAAAAATGTGGGTGTTATACTCATGTAAAAACTGTATTATATACAGGTAATGTAGCAAAAAGTCTAATCTACAACTCAAGTATTTAATTTATAAACATCTCTCTCTCTGTCCTTTGATTCTTTAACAAGAAATGTTCTGCAATAGACAGCTGCAGTCCAACCCGTTTGTTCACTCTCGCAGTTACTCCACTCCAAGAGTGTAACCGTCATCCACAACAGTTTAGCCTCGCCTCAATCTGCTGGTCCCGCCTCGTCCCTCACTGCTAAGTCCGTAGCGAACACTCACTGGCTAAATGCCACAAATATTCTGTCTCTGCTCGCAGTGGGTCGGTATTTATAGTCGCACACGATGGCGCCCAGAATATTCTCAGAACTCACCAACAATGTTGGTTGATGTAAGCTGAACGTTCTAGGTGTTGCAGTACCATTCAGTCATGTTCGAGCTGAATGCTTGTCACAGATGACTGACAGGTCCGAGCAGCTGGCGTTGCCAGGAGCGAGAAGAGGGGGGAAGGAGGAGGGCACAGTCTGCTGCCTCGTCGCCGGGACTGGCAGTAGCAAGTATTGGATGGGAGAGATGGCATGACTCATCAGGTCGCTCAGCCCTATGCCCCAGGGGCGTCATTTTGGGGCCACAGGGGGGGAGGGCAACCCCCCCCCCTTGGATTTAGAATCTTATGTGTATAAATATATTTTTTGTATTTTTAAATTTAAATAAGGCTAACTTAAGCACATAAAACTGAAGTTTTATTATATCTAATTTATACATGCTTAATTAATAAAAAAGATGCAACAAGGTCACTGTTGCCGGAAAACAAAATCTTACCCCCCCCCCAAAAAAAAACCTTAAATGACGCCCCTGCTACGCCTTAGAGAGAGTTGACTCGTTACAATATAAAAAATACAACTGTCCCTATCCTCGCACTAAATATTATACAAATCCTTGTATGTTAGCTAGCCTACTAGAATGCTACAAGTTGAGCTAAACAAAAAGTTGTTCACTTTCTTTTACAAGAGAAACGACTGTTAAGTTATCTCTAGCCCCTCCCCTCAGTTACACACTAGTTGATAGTGTTCTTTTTAAAATGACAAGTGAGGATAAAGTGTGTTAATTTTGTGTGGTGGTAACAAATAAAAAAACAAGTTAAAATTTTTTTTTGTTTGTACGTAAAGTGATAGCAGTGGTAATCATAGTTTTTTTTCATTGTTTAGACCCTGTACTGTACAGTATTCCATTGCTAATTCTTGATGGATGTAATTAAAAATTTAAATGCTCACAGAAATTGCTAGGTTGGCAATTTTATGTTTCAGATAGCAATCTCTAACTGTTTATATTTACTTGTTCAAAGATTAGTTTCCTTTTACTTACCGGTAATAGTTTTCATTTTAAAATAAAATGAACAAGTTTCATTTTAAACTTAATAAGGTAACATTTTGCAATTTGACCGCAGATTAAGTACAAAATAAGTTTACAGTCAATTTTTCGTTGTGATTTTGTTATTGTGTGCATAAATATAAATACTGCTACCTATTACGCCGAAGAATTTAGGAGTATGCATCTGAATCAACAATTGAATATTAAGGAATCAAAAAATTATTACTTGAGTATTTGGAAGTTTGTTGCTGGACATTTACTGTGTAGCATTGAAGGTGCCTATGAGGTATGTGTTGGCAAAATTACAGAATCAACAACTTTATCTAAGATTGTAACTGTAGTTGATAAAACTACACATGGTGCTAGCATGAAAGTATGGGACAAAGCTGATCGAGCAGCAGGTAAATTTTTTGTAAACTCTTTGGAATCAAAAGTAGTGGCACTGTTGTCAACAAGTGAATCTGCGAGATTTATGTGAATTAAGTAACATACTATGTTTGAACAGCAAACAAAGCCAGCTGCCCATAAGTACTGTGCAAGCTGAATTTTCATGTTTTAGTATGAATCAGACTGATGATATGGTGACCAGTGGTTGGGAGGAGATAGCTCAAAGTAGCATGCTCCTTGTAGCAAGCTTCTTTTTTTGCAATTTTATGTGGAGCTCAGCTCTTTTTTTTTATTTAGCAGTTTCTGAGGGAGCTTAGCTTATTAATGTGTAGCATCAGCTTACATGAGTGTGCTACTTTTATGCTGGAAAACTTGGGCAAGCGTTATGTAAATGTCAGTCTTTTATGCTTCCCTTCTCTCTCCAACAGTCAGTCCAGCTCCGTCGCCACACCACTCCCCCTGCATATGGCCATGAGGTGGTGTTGGAATGGGAGGGGGAGGACAGTAAAATATTATCTGTGATAGCTGCCTGCAGCCGAAAGACAGGCGAGAGAAAGCTTGCGTCAATAGAAATTTTGTCCGAAATCAACAGTTTAACAAAACTGTAATAGTTACAGCAGGAAAATACGAGGCTAAAAATAACTACTTTAAATATTTTTACTACAGAGGAAAGGGCCATATTCGACAAAACTGTTCCAAACAGAAGGAGAATGGAGGTATGTCGATGATAACTCTGACCAGACTTTTGTAAAGTGAAGTTATAAATGCTGAACTTAATGGTGACGTGGAATGTTGACTAGTGCGACAAATCATACAACATTTCTCCTTGACTGATTTTCGACTCTTGAGTACTTTGCATCACTTAGTAAAGAAACTATCTAGTATCTTAATTTAAGTGTAGGTATAGTGCATCATGTGCATCAACTTGGTCTGCTAAGTGGTGTAGCCAACCCTTACATTCTATATTTTTGTTTGCAATGTTGCCCATGAATGTTACCCCTTTTTTAGCGGCTCATCGTTTAATATGAAGGCGTCCACTTTTAATAACTTACTTCCCTTATGAAGTTAATAATAAATTTTATGTTTATAAGCTGAAGTTCTATGTGTATTCAAATAAATATTTTTTAAATTGGTATAACTTAACTTAAATACTGAAAGTTTGGAAGCAAGAAGGCACAATTTTCAAAAAAACATCAAAAAATTATTACAGCTATTGTGTGTTGAAAAGAATAAACAAATTAACGACTGAAATTTTCTGACTTGATCTTGGACATTGCAAGCTGCATGTGGCGATGTCATCCACAGGTGTACGTACCGTAATCAAAAGATGTCCAAAACTGTGAAATACAATGGCACTTTCATCCTCTGGTAAAATTTTTATATATTTTTTTCTCTAACTTTCGTAAACTACCCTGGTTTACAGACAATGCATTTTTTTTTGTCAGATATCAAAAGCTATACAGACTAAACAATTAAAAAAATTGTTGTGTTCGCTCCAATTTTGGGAATTTACATAGGTACAGATTAAGATTAAAAGTCATCATCCTGAGATAAAGAATACCCATTACCAACTACTAACACAGACAAAAGCAGGATTATTTGTTTCTACGACTTCGTGAAAAAAAAATTATCAATATTTTTTTTATATCTGCTGGCTGGTATAATCAAGTCTGATGTATAATCAACTGTGATAACTGGACATGTACCGTACCACCTTTTCCTTAATAAAAAAGATAGGGTAGCTAATAATTTACTTATTTTATCTTGGTAACATACAACATATTTTTGGGGGGAAAAAACAAGTTTGTCTGCTCAGAATTTTGTAAAGGAGGTTAAATTTTGTGTAATGTTGTGTTTTATGTAATGGTAAATAATCTTCTGCATAAGTTAGGCTGCTGTGCATTCAGAACAACTTCGTAAATTGTAATATTTCTTTTTGATCAATATTTCCTAACAATATGATAAAACAGTAAGGATCGGGCAGGTTTTAGAGGCTTTGAAGAGTATGGCTGGTTCAGAGAATCATTAAAAAATGGACCACGTGCTTGATAAGTTATTTCGGAAGCTTAAAAAATATAGAAAATAAAATGACTGAACAGAATATTAGGCTACACTAAAAGATGACATTAAATTACAGAACAGATTTCCGAAAAATTTGACACAAACAAAACAGAAATACTGTACTGGGATTTCTGCAATTCCTACACAGCAGCCAGAAAAAAAGGGCCAGAAACCTTTAAGATTCTACTCTAAGTTCTGGCACCACAGACACAACTGCTTTTACGTCCGCAAATAGACCGATGCTAAGTCCTTCAGTACACCCTTCCATGTGCACCTCCAGGACACTTAAGCCTAGTACACACGGGCATCTTTCTTGTACATGAAAGAGAACACTAGCAAGTGTTCTAGCTAGTATCCTACCAAACTGATTGTTTAGTTCACACGGCCAACTTTCTTGTACAATCAGGTGTACACCAATAAAATTTTGGATACATTTTTGAGGGTGCATTTCGAGTATTGGAGGTATTAAGTGCAATACTTATTGTACCTGCACCAAAAATAAGCTTTAAAATGAAAAAATGGAATTATTCTCTCTAGTTAATTACATCCAGATGTAAAGTGACATGACGCACAATCAACAAATATTCCTTTAATAGCATATTTTGATTAGCTAAGACAATATTTGTTTAAAAATACTTCACATTTGTAAGCTATTTTGTTCAGTAACATTCACACGTGCATAAGAATGGTTTGTTTATATCTGACTAGTACAAGAAAGATAATGAAAAATAGAACCGTCCCTATCCTGCACTAGCTAGTATACAAGTACTTGTATGCTAGTCACTAGTATGTTCGGTGGCCGTTCACATGATACAAATTCGCTACAAGTTGAGGCGAACAAGAAAGTGTTAACCTTCTTGTACAATAAAGATGCCCATGTGTACTGGGCTTTAACCTACCTCCAACCAAATAATAAAAAATATATTAATTTCAACAGAAATTACCAGTGCAAAATTCAGTTCAATGAGTCTTTGTATAGCAAAAAAATAAATAAATAAAACATTTTCAGTAAGGCCCGAATAAAAAAACATTCCCAACTAAATTACCTGTGTCAGGATAATCATAGCTAAATTCTAGCATTATTACTATCAACTTAGAATTAAAACTACACACACATTTAATTTACATAAATCATGTTACAAAGCTGTATAGCCTACCTTACTTCAACCTTAAATATACTGGCGTTAATATGAAACCTGTCATAGGGAGTTGTTCGCCAAGCCAAATACAGAACAAACTCCATAGGCCTACTGATTTTACTGCACGGTTGCAATTATTGCCATTTTCGAGAAGCTAATTAATAGGTTTTTTCCAGCACTTCGCAAGGCATTGCAACTGCAAATGCTTTATCTGATTGGCTAACCGATACGAACTTGGAAATTAATTTCGTGAACAAACCACACATATTGCTGAGTTAGAAAACAATTCGAAGATAATCGAACAATTCGTAGGCCTGCTATAGTGACGATGTCACAAAAACAAATTCCGTGTCGTCGTCTGCAAGCAAAATACGCACAGTGCCTACAACTCTAACACAATGTTTAACCTCGCAATTGGGCTACCGCCCAGTGGCGAGTGAACTCTGCTCTATCCCTACACTACAAACCCTCCAGACCTTTTCTTAACCTCCCAGCCCCCTTCACGGTCTCCAACTCCTCCCGCAGGCCATTCCACTCCCGTACCGTTCTCACAAGCATTGTTTGTTTACCCCTCTCAGTCCTTCTCCAAACCCTCTGAATCTTCTCACTATAGGTTCCTCTCCCCTTAAATGTTCCCTTACTCAACTTGCAAGCCAACCTTCCCCACCCACCCTCTCCATTCACCACCCTGTACACCCTGACCAGTTTTCGATTTTTCTCCTATCTCTCAATGGTTTCCAACCCATTTCCTTCATCATCACTGTGGGCCTAAAGTTCCTTTCCTCCTCCCCATCCTGTCCCTGCCTTCTCCATTTATTCATTATTATCTACCGAAACATACCGGCCAATGAATATAAATCCTACTCTAAACACAAAAGTTTATGAGTTAAATTAATTAGGCAGACATGCACTAACATACTTTTAAGCTGAACCCGATCATTCTTAAATTTTTTACCTCTGTCTTCTCCTTTAGAAATAAATGGTTTGAAATAGTTCGACACTTTGGCTTCTCCATCGCAATGTATCTTGCACGGCATATAATGCACATCAGCTTGAAGACGATCAACAGAAACAGGTAAACCCCTAATGTGAGTAGCCATTACTAAAACAATATTATTTATTTAGAAAATTCTCGTTATTTTAAATTACTAGACAATATTGTAAGTAAACACAAACGTGACAGTACAGGTTGACTCGTGTTTCCCGCCATTATTAAAAAAAAAGTATTTCTCGTTTTTGTTCTTACGAATTTCTATAGCATAAAAAATTTCATAACATCTTTTTATAACTGGTTAACACAAAATTTTTACTTGTTCGTCGAAAACTTTTCAACAAGATGTGTTGCGCGGACGCTCGTTCTCAAAGCCCGTTCTGCCTTGCTTGTGGTCGTTGTCCCGTTTTCGTCATTTCATGTCGTCAAGCGGCCGGGTACCGGGCACGTGACCGCACTCCCCACTTGCAGTAACCACCTAAACGCCAGTCTTCGCTACGTGGCATGTAAACTCCTGTCCCGTAAACTGTGATGATGGACTACTAGCCTCAATCGAGCAGTTTCTGACTACCCTTTTCGAAACAGGGCCCACTAACTAATTGGTAGTATTTGCATCAGGGCGGGTCTTACCATTCTCTGAATTAATCTGCAGGTAACTACCGATAAGTTAAACTTACCTGCCTCAATAACAATTCTGTTCATCTGAACCACAAACTGAAAAATCGGACAAATAAATATCTGTTCGAGGCGGACATGAACTTAAAAAATGAAAGCACTTCAGGGGGTCTATTCACTAACTTTTCCTTAGTTACGGCCAGTAACTTTAAGTTACGGATCGCTTAACGCCGCTTACCTTAATTTGCGATTCATTAAGCACTGCCCGTAACAAATTCAGCTGACTTTAATTTTACGGGCATGTTACTTGGCAACACTGTAGGACGGCCATCATATTACTGCTCACTGCCACTCGGATCATTGATTGTACATGCAGAAATTGCCTTCATGTGGCAGTGAATTATCTCGCGCCAAAACATTTATTTTGGTTTGTTTATGTGCTCTGAGTTGTTTACAAAACATACTATTCGATTTCGGCGAATTTAATTAAATTTTACGTTGAAACTGTAAAATTTGTCTATTTTTAGTTGTGGAATATATAAATAACGATGTTTTTGTTGGAATATGTACATTGTTATGTAGTAAAAACGTATTATTGCCGCATAGAGCATAGTTTAAAAAGTTTATTCACGCGTGCTGTTTGCGCAATAACATATATCTTCTCGTTTTTACTTTTTATCTTATAATACTAAGAAACCTATACTTTCTGTACAGATGGTCAAAACATTCCTTTCGTGTACGGATTTGTAGGTAGGTCTTGTTCTGTACTGCAAGAATGATTGTCAAGTTTTCATGTTTCGTTTGAATAGGCAAATTTAATTT
>PNEQ01089081.1:19419-61665 GCA_003012365.1 Medauroidea extradentata | reverse complement strand
CCCCGCGGCGTCGGTGGCGTCGCAGGACGGCAGTAAGTGGGTGCTGGGTAATCAACAAGTCACCAAAAAGTGGCGGATTGCGGCAACAGTGGTATCCCAGGAATCCGATGACTCGAGGAGTTAAGTGGGTCTTAACACTTACCCAACACCTTACAAACTCCTGGATTCAGCATGGATTGCTCCGCCTCTGGGCATAGCTAGGAGCCAATCAGAGGGGAGGATTTTGACGGCCTGGTGGGGGTGCGAAGAATAGTATAGAGATCGAGCTAGCTAACCGGGGGAGTTGGAGAAGAGAGTCGACGAGAGAGTCTTCTGCTCGGCGGCGACCGCACCTAGGGACTCTGGGTTCGAGTCTGGGTGCGACCCTCTGACTAGAGAACTAGCTCCAACGGCGGCACGAGCGGTGAGTTCCTGTTAGTTTAGGGAAGGAGAGCGACCCTTTACCTATCTCCTGTCTCGCGTTACCCTAACCCTTCCACTCGCCTCTATTTCTGTATTGCTGTATTTCCTTGTTCTCTATTCTAATAAACTCTTGTTACCTTCCATCTCTGGCTTATTTATCTTCCCCTTCCAGGTTAAACTTTATAACAGTATCCATAGGATATCTGATTCTAACATGCGGTGGAAACATTTTTCAATAACTACACAAGAAAAAATACTTTCCGTACCACACGTCCGGTCCACGAACGGAAAGTAATTTTTCATTTACAACTATTAAAAATGTTTCCAATGCATTTATCTACGAAAAGAAGACACGCTTCAAACTATGTGTCAACGGATTTTAAAATGCTGTAAGTTAATTACAATTATGATTTCCAAGCCCCTCAAAAGTGCTAAAAATGACTTTTTCACGTTGCTGTAGCTGAGAAGATATCAACCGTAATCATAAAAAAAATCATAGAAAACTGCATAGGACTTTATCACATTTTTTCTACAAATAAAATAACGTGGTCATAGCTTGAAGTCCCATTGAAAAACACTTTCTACGAAAACACTGCTCGTTTGTTTAGTACCGTAAACCGGGGTTACTTTGACCTAGTGGGGTAACTTTGACAACTCAAAATTGTGGGTTTTATGATTTTACTGACGAAAGTTTCAATCATTAGTAGAGCCCCGGAAATATCGCGGATTCAACTGAGGAGAGGTTGGAATTCTAAGTCATGTACATCTTGGAAACTATTTCGATCTGTTCATTGTTTAATAAACATGACCTTGCGGACTCCGAACCAATGGCGGACATGCGTAAAAACGCTCACGGACTCCTGCGCTACATCGTCAAATGTTCAAATGCTCACTCAATGGAGCAGCAGCCAATGAACAAATATAGCTGAGGACAGTGTGTACACAGGACTGTAGAGTCTAGCCTGCTGGGCGTTGAACCCGCGAAATATCCGGGCCTCTAATCATTAGCTATCAGTAGAGACACTGGTATATCGCGGGAAAAGTTGATTGTTTGCTAGGCTCCAACATGCTATGTATAACATTGGAGGTTTTGTATCGACATTGGCTATAGTTTATATGAAGCACTGTGTCCCTCTTCAACAGACCCAATTATAACTGTGCAGTTTTAGCACATACCGTGTGAGATTTGCCAGAGAACTGTTCCCACGTGTTGCGATTGCGATACTACAGTTTATTGAAGACTATGTGAAACATTTTCGCGATTTTCCAGTGTCTCTAGCTATAAGGATAAAAGGAATTATTTAAAATACTCGGCTCAGATTATATGTTAATTTACCAGAAAACCCAAAACCTAATATGTTAAAGTGTCAAAGTAACCCCGGTTTACGGTACTTCCCGCCTAGAGACGATTAGGTGTTAGACTTACGTGTAATGTTCGACTTATCCATTCCCGTTTCCGTGCCCCAAACGTAAATAGAAAGCTAGCGTCCACTTACTCTTTAATATACGTTCTTTGTTTACACGACGAGGGTTGAGGTTATGTTTGTGGGATGGTGTGTGTGTCTGCAGAGCCGTCGCCGCTGTACGACAACAACCACTACCACGAGGAATGCCTGCGCTGCAACTCGTGCGGCCTGAACCTGACGGGGCCGAACCAGAAGCGGGCTCGCCGCTTCAAGAACCAGATACTGTGTGACCTGCACTTCGCCGACGTGGCGCTCATGGAGTGCAGCGACTTCATGCAGCAGCTGCGCAGCTTCAAGCCGCAGAGCCTGGGCTGCGCCGTCGCGCGCCGCAAGAGCTCCACCACGCTCATCTTCCCACTGCCGCCGCAGGCCTGCTCCGGTGAGTCTGTCCAACCTTCCCCGACAAGCTCGTCGTTAGAGGTGCGTCAATTTCGCGGATTCATCTGGCAGCAGCCTAGACTTGTCAGTCCTACACACCCACTGGCCTTAATCGATTATATATTGGCTTATAACCGTACAAGCAGGTAGCAAGCGATAGCACTTCGTATTATTTCCTTATTTACTACTGGCTTGCAGTAGTCAAACGCGTTTCGTAACAGCCGCCAGCAAGTCACAGACATGACAATGAAGTATACATAATTGGCGTTCAACCTGACCTGGAATGTATCTGCGAAATTTACGTATCTCTACTCATAGTTAGAGACCGGAAAAATTCGCGGGTTCGTTGACCTGTAGGCTAGCCTCCAAGAATATTTGTGAAATTGTGCAGACAGCAGCTGTTTATTAGCTGCTCGCTGACATAGTGAAATTGGCCTGTGTTCATAGATAGTTTAATTATTGGCTCAGCTACTTTCAGGAAGTTTCAAGTAAGTCGACGGCCAATTGTGATCGTGATACAGACCTATAGTTGTTGGCACTCTAGCTTGCGCCTAAAAGAATACGCGAATTTCTCAGGACTCTACTTCGGGATAAACTGAACACTAAACAGTTAACCTTTCAGAAACATCACTAGCCGTTATTGCATAATATAATTAGAGACGATGGTTTACCGTGGGAAAACTTGACTGTTAGCTGGATTCCAACACACGTTCAGCTTACCAGAAGATTACTGGCTTTCGCTTGTACTTGGAGCTCTTGCCCTATTTGACTGATGCTATAAGAATACCGGTATTGTAATATTTGATGCCTGTTATTGGTCTGCGGACATCTACGTCGTGTCAGAACTATTGTTTTCTAGGGTATGTTGTCTCAAAACACTTTAGTGAAATACCATCACTAGGGACCCCTGTTTTTTCGTGAAAAGAATTTTGCCGCATTTTGTTGCCGTGCCTTACCTGCACATCTGTAGTTCTGCTTCGTGGTCAGTTATTGGATATTTTAACTCTCACGATCCTTGGTGTTCGACCGGCAAATAACAGACGTGTGGTGTTGCAGGAACGTTAATGTCATTGGCTCAGTCAAATGAGACACGGCTCTTCACATAGACACGCTGCCAATAACCATGAATCATACCTGCAGATGTGTACGTAAGGCGCTGAAACACACTGGGACAAAATTCCTTTCGCGAAAAACAAGGGTCCCTAGCCATCATCGCTATAAAATTTCGCGAATTGCGTTGGTTCTTTTCTCCGTAACTCCGTAGAGAGAACCGAAATTTCACGAAGTGCATGAATTTGAAACTTGACATGTAGTAACACATTTGCGTGGATGATGTAGAAATTAGAGTAGTTTAATTTTTTTCGCAAATCCTTTTAGTGCAATAGGAGTCAACAATGTATTCTGCAACACAAAGTGTTACTTTGTTGTACATGGTGTGATACCGCACCACTTGAATATTCTTTGAATTAAGAATAGGGACCCCTGCTTTTCGCGAAAAGAATTTTGCCTCAGTTTGTATCAATGCCTTATGTGCACATCTGCAACCGTGTTTCATGGTTACTGGCAGCGTATCAATGTGAAGAGCCGTATCTCATTTGACAGAGCCAATTACAATAACGTTCCTACAACACGACACGTCTATATGATTTGCCGGTAGAATCCCTAGGCTCTTGACAGTTAAAATATCCAATCACTAGAGACATGAACTTTTCGCGAAAAGAAATTTGCCTCACTTTGTGTCAGTGACTTGTGTGCACGTGTGCAGACTTGCTTCACGGTCAGAGATTGGATGTTACGACATTCGTGTGTCGTGGGGTTTTACACGCAAATCACAGACGTGTGGTGTTACAGTAACCTTATTGTGATTGGTACAGTCAAATGAGAAACGTCACAGTTCAAAGGCACGCTGCCAATATATGTGAAGCAGAACTGCAGAAGTGCACATAAGGCACTGGAACAAAGTGGGGCAAAATTCTTTTCGCGAAAAGTTCATGTCTCTACCAATCAATGACTATATAAAGCAGAACTAAAGAGGTGCACGTAAGACACCGAAAAAAGTGGGGCAAAATAATTTTCGCGAAAAACAGGTGTCTCTAATTAAGAATATTTTCGTGTTGATGATTTTGTATTTAATAGATTTTCCTCGTAATATTTTTTAACGACTAGATATATTCTGAATATACGTCGGGAACCAATCATAACACTTATTTTGGTGGACGTTAATTCCGATCCACGGTACAACTCTTCGACGGTGAACCGAGAACGCGATATTTTCTTTATTTTCACAGGTCGGAGACATAAAATGATTTCCGCGGCACAACCGAATCCTGTATAATGACTTCTACAGCAGAACCACTTATGTTAGGTTAAAGGAATATCGCATTATATCGTTCTATTGTCTCACGTGAACATGTGTGCAGCTCTGTTTTGTGGTTATAAGCTGTGAAACTGTGAAGATGCGTAATTAATTCATTTGACTTCGCCAATCATAGTAAGGATATTGCGACACCACACGTCTTTGATTTGTGGGAGAACCACGAGACGCTGATTGTTTACAGTGAGTGATAGTCGCCATCATGAATTTTTGTATTTTGTGTCATAATTTTTTCTTCTGGGTTAATTCATGCAACTGCAACCTAACTACAGAATGTAATTTTAGACATCGTAAATATTTGTTTGCCGTTACTGGTTTTACGGATCGAATTGCAGTTAGAAAATTATCATTACATTCTTAAAAGGCTCGGCCACAGAATATTTAGGAATACAGAAGTGAAACAGCCGGTAGGACAGCGAACTCAGTCACACACGCCAGCAGAATGGCTTCCCTGGCCAGCAACATGGCGGAGGCGCCTAGCACCAATCAGAGTAAGTCGGCAGTCCTGTTAGCCGGCAGACAGACCAATAGGAAACCTGCCATAACATGCAGGAGCCAAACATACACGGGGCTGGTATCAACAGCCTCGAGCAACCAATAAGCGGCGTATCAAACGAGCCGCCACGTCGTTTCACGTCTGTGGCTCGGCATCAGTCGCCATATTGAATTATGTTATTTTCCGCTCTTACGAAATTCTGAGAAGAAAATTGCGAAATTGTTACTATAATGGAAATTCTATTTACCTTGCACTACAATAAAAGCATCGCACTTGATATTTTAATTTATATTTAAGCCGTAATTAGTCGATCAATTTTTTGACGTTCTTAAAATGCTGGACTGATTACGACTTAAATATAAGTTAAAAGTTCAACTGCGATGCTTTTATTTTAGCGCAAGGTATATAGAATTGATATTATAGTAACAAATTACACATTTTTCTTCTCAGAATTTCATAAGAGCGATATAATAAAATAATTCAATATGGCGACTGATGCCCGGCCTTAACTGCAATTCTATCTGTAAGACCAGTAACGGCAAACTAAGATTTATGATGTCTAAAATTCTCGTAACATGTATTCTATCCCATAGTTAGGTTAAAGTTGCATAGGTTAAATTCACCCAGAAGAAATATTATGACACAAAACACAAAAATTCATGGCGATGACTTTCACTCACTCTTAAAGACATCCATTCAGTGTCTATGAAGAAGGACTGCATCTGTGCTTATAAGTAGGGAAAGGAAAATTTTTACGAGTTAAATTACATGTATGTTAAAATCTACTGTCCTTTGTATAATCAAGCACTGCTCTGAACATTTTTCAATTAGGTGCTAAAACAAAAGACAGTGAACGAATAGACGGGGCTTGAGTATGCATAGGACAATTGATTCTAACTTGCCGGTAGTTGAACTTTCGAAATTTCCCTTTCCCTAAACATAAGGCATTGAAAAAAGACGGTGCCAAAGTCCTATTGACAAAAAATAAGTCGCATCTATGTATTGGATAATTTAAATGTTTAGACACACGGTAACAGACACGAGTTTGGCGAAAAAAAAAATTTTAACACTCATTTTAAATGTCTTACATACACACTGGTAGCTGTACTTCGTGGTTATTGGCAATGTGCCTTTGTTCAGACACGTCTCTCATTCGACTGAAACAATCGGAATACGTCTGTGATTTGCCAGTAAAAAACCAATACAAGTGATCGTTAAAACGCCCTATCTCTGATTAAGGTTACTTCTACTACAGGTTAGAAAGAAAATACGTTTTACTATGGGAGAGCTTGGCACAGGGAAAATTACTGCCACTAGTTTCTCTTCAATCACTAAAAGACCAGATAAATACGAAACCGTAGTAAAATTAAATTTTAATAAACTTGGAAATTATATTAGTCATTTAATTTAATTTTTAAGTAAAAACAAACCAATTTCGCGTTTTAAATTATCAACTTAATGTAACTTAAAATTCAGGAAAGCTCTGTGGTTGGTCAGTTTGGTGCACTAGCGATACCAGCGCTCAAGTGGCAGAAATTTTCCCTGTGCCAAACTTATGACATTAATCTTTCTAACCTCTAGTACAATTAACCTCACTCTGACCATGAAACAGAACTGCAGATGTGCAGATTAGGTATTGGAATCAAATGGTGCAAAATATTTACACCACAGAACGGAGGCTCTACAGATACAGTTCTGCATCAGGTACACAGAAGAGTTGCATCAATAACCCAACGTGGTGATACTGTTACGAGCCGTGCAAGTTTGCGTGTCAGTTGTGTGTGTGGCAACTGCCGGCACCTCGTCTCCACTCCTACACCCTTCCCGTGATCGCGTGACATTGCATGTCGCTCTCCGCATGCGGTGGATGTAAATACAACACCCGCATTCCTCTACGAGGTCCAGCTGTTCTTTTGTGGTGCTGTTGCACCTTCTCATAACTGGCCAGGTGTCCCAATCCAGAAACATAGTATATATCTACGGACTGCTGATTTTCGCGAAAGGAGTTTTGACCCCGCTTTGTTTTGGCGCCTTATGCGAACACCCGCAGCTCTGCGTTCTCGGTCAGTGATTAGGTATCTTGCAAGAAGCTCGTGATTGGTTGTATAATGCCCGTTTGTTACTGGTTCCTTCTGCGTCTACCGAGTCTGCACAGTACTTAGCAAACGCCAGCCTACCTTGCAACTGTCCACCACATGCCGCTCTGGAAATACGTGGGTGTGAATAGTAGCAGGACTGTCATTTCTTTGAAAGTTTCTTACAGTATGCAGATATGCGGGAAAATCGTGATAGCATTTGTGCCAACGTATTCTCCTAAACAGTATCAACATCATGTGCTTTGTATGAACCGAAGGTTTTTTTTACAATTATATCACTTTGCACTTCCTGACAGCCAGCAGCATCGTCCAATTTAAGTGAGGAAATCACATGCCGCAATACTTTATCCATACACATAGTTTTAACAATCATTTCTCTTCGACCATTACCAAAACTGGCTGCCAGCAACTAGATAGGATAAACAAAACAATAACTGTCTTCAACTCGCTGAGTAGCCACGGCTCGCCTTACTGGGTAGTTGATGCGCAACAGACACGCATATTTTCTATGAATTATCATAAGTGGGCAAAAAAAAACGCGCAGCTGAAATTTCGTACAGTGTTTATTATATATGTTTATAACTACATTATGCTGGTAGAATCAACTGTCATCCCGTGTTCGCTCTTCCTGCATTTAAGGTTTAACATAAATCTAAGCATAAAACGTATATTTATTTTACAAGTCACAATAAAGTTTAAAAATGAACAAACAAATTATTTTTAAGTAAATTGTTTGAATAACAAGATGTACTCTTTCAGGGGGAAAAATATACGTGACCTAAAAATAAACTATGAAACAAAAATTTTTTCCTTTGAATTTGGGTATTTTGTTGCAGTAATCCGGAAAAAATTGTTTTGTTAGTTTGGGACTTTCTGGAGACACAGATAATAAACAGAGTTAATTTAAATTTGGTAGAATTGTAAGTTAGATACAGAAAATTAAATGAGCCTATTTTGGTCATCCTAGCTGAAAGTGTGATTTTAGGAATTTTGGCGCGTACAAAGCCATTCGGGACCACTGTGTGACGGTTGCGCGACATGATTTAGCTGTTTACAGACGTATTACAAACGTTCCGTAGTGGTACGCTTGAGTTGACACTGGCCCAGTCAACCAGGGACTCACAAATAAGAAAAGAAATACGTCGGCGATTAGCACATTACACTGAAGCCTAGAAACCAGTCAACATCTGCGATATAGCAGCATCCCTAAGAACGAGATGTAATAATTTAACTATGTACTTTTTACATGCATAGCCAGCCTCTGTAGCGTGGTAGGTAGCGTGCTGGCCTATGGTGCGAGAGGTCCTGGGTTCGAATCCCAGCACAGGCATGATTGTTTGTGTCGTTTCATTAGGTATAGATAGAATGTAAGCCGTCCCTTACTTAGCCGTACGGCATAAAACCGGGAGACGTTTATAAATATTCTTAAAAAATTGTACATGTATAATTAACTACATGTCTTAGTAATTTAACAAAAAAAAAAAAAGAAACAAAATTATTTGCAAGGTGACTATACACTATACAACCCATTAACACTAGAACTCCCAACATGTGTTAACCCCCTTTAACTCCCAAGAACGGTCATTTTGACCGCACTATACAAAATTGGTTTTAAATGTATATTTTTCATAGTATTTATTGTTTAAAGTTACACATAAATATTTTAGCATGAATTCGTCGTAATTAATATTACACTGAAGATTTTAATGACTCTTAAAAGGTACGCGGCCAATCAGGAGAGAACTCGACTGCCATTGGTTGCGCTAGGAACCGTGCTGCAGACAATAAATACAGCCTAGTTCTTTCCAGTTTTTACTTTTACTTCACCTGAAGACGGCAGCAGATGTCATCTCCCAAAACGTCGTGAAAAGTCGGTCTTCAGAAATCTACTGTGTTCTTTCGTGTCTTCATCGTTGTATGTTGTGTGTGACGTCGTCGTTGTTATCCTGTCTTGTGTCCAACATTGTCTTCGTCTCAGTATTGTCTGTGCTGTTTTAATTGTGGTGTCCTGAGTTATACATATTCATTTGTTTTGTATTTTGTCTTTTATTTTTGGATGTTTATTTTATTTTCCTTTGTTGTTGACGAATCCCTTATGGGATCTTTCATGTTCTGTTGTTTTGGGTTATGGATGTGTTGACCACAGCCAAACTAGGCTTGTTTTTTCTTTTCCGTTTGTCGTTTGCTTGTTCTTTTTCTTAGTCTCATTCTAAGATTTCTGGGACGACGTAACATTGCAATGGCGTATGTCCACAATAGTAGAGTATGTTATGCTGTCCCATTGCAAGAAACATTAAACAACAGGTCTAGTACGATCGAGAAAAAAAACACACGTGTCAGACGAGGAAACCACAAAAGAACATACACTGTTACGTAAAATCACCAAAGTAAAATAATAAAAAAAAAAAAAACTTATTTTTCAGTACAATTAGAAGAAATGGTAACAACCCAGGGTATTACTTTAAAAGCCTTTTGTTGTTTGTTTGTATGACCCCCTCCCCTCTTTCTCCCACAAAGTTCTTTTTTTCCTGCGATAAGCCACGAGCATTTGTAAATACTAAGATTTTTTGTGTATCGTAATGATGTTTAAATTCAAAAGTTCTTGCGTTATGTTCTTTGGTCATAATTTTATTTGTTCCCTGCCCCATCGTCGTGAGCATCCAAACAACTAAAATATCCAGGTTGCGTAAATCATTTTCAGAGTGTTATACATTCACTACATCAAGAAGCGACATCGAATCACGTACTTTTTTTTTTTTCGTTTGCGAAGCCTTATACCTACACTATATCAGAAAACCAATATGTTTGCCACTGAAGGCGGAGTTGTCTCAAGGGCGTTACCCATGCGCCTTGTTGCACGAGAGTGCGAGAATATGGTGACATTTGGCACCTTTGTGGTTGAATGTAAGGTAACTGTGGCATATGACTAGAAAAGGCTTCTTTGTTATTTTCCGGGCTTCCGCTGTTCCGCTGGTCTATAGGTGGTGAATAATTTTTTTTTTTTTTTTGTATCTCTCTACATGATTCGCTCGGTTTTTATGATTTTTTTTTATATTTCCAACCTTTGAAAATTAACCATTCTAAGTTTAAGTTCGGTGATATGTGCCAAACAAAGAATAATTAAGGCTGCTGCCTACCTCACGCTTCAAATACGTCGCAGTGTGTCAGTAAGCAGGTTTTTTCTACGAAAATATACACCTATACCCATTGTGCTAACGTACGAAAATGATACACACTTCAGAAAAGGTAGGAATCTCATTGTTAAGAGGAGTCTTCGCCGGTGTCGAATTTCCACCTTTGACGCACGGGAACAGCGTAGCGATAAGGGCCAGTGTCCCACGCTTGACGAGAAGCATATCGCCTCTATTCGCAGCGCGCCAAACTGGCGTGCAAGGTTTTCCTTGTAGTGTTTTTCCTACGGAACTTTAAGCGGCGACCACAACACTTTTTTTTTTTTTAATTATATGAAGTAAAGACCAATGCGTGCCTCTCGCTTTGCACATTACAAATTCAGGTAATATTCTCGGAGTTACAGCAGTCTAAAAATGGCCGTTCTTAGCTATTTCGAGAGGCCCGAAAATCATGTTTCTAACAAGCATGCTGAATTTTTGAAAACATAGAAGCATGGTTTCAAGTGTGTGTTATTTTTAGAGACATGCAAAATTCGCGTTATCATTTGGCAGCAGACTAAACTTCACTTTCCTATACATAACAGAGCATAATCTGCGATTTAATTGGTCACGAACTTTTATGTGTTGTTATCTACGTGGTTACGTCTTTACAGAGATTGGCCTCTCTACCGTGTAAGCATTCTCCGCGGCAAGTCACGACAATATCGGCCAGCGGGAGACGTCGAACGAGCCTTTAGTCACTTGGAGTCTAGGCAGCTGTCAGAAAATAAAGCGGATTTTGCATGTGTCTACCAACGACACAGTAGACTTACTCACGACTATCCTAAATACGAAATGTACCGCAACATACGTTACAAAATTTGTCGTGGAAATTGTTACACAGAAGTTGTACTGGAAGTACGCACAACGATGTCTGGCTCATTGTGTATTGTTTATTGTCTTTTCAAACACCGATTAATCCTTAAATAAGGATATGAGGTGGGTCATTCCTATACACTGCAAGTAAACTAAATTATCTATAAGTAATGTACATAATATCACAGATCAAAATATAAAACATATCCAAATATAAAAACAACAAAGAAAAAAAAATTTAATAAAAAATGTAACATCCAAGTAAACATTTTAGTACGCCGAGTAGTTAGCTGGCTCACTAAGGTGTTCAAAGTATTCATTAACAGTATGAAACACGTTAGTCAATAGAAAACTTTTTACATTACTTTTAAATCTAGCAATGCTACCACTCCAGCACTGCGAAAGTTACTGGTGGAGGAATAAGGGCAGAAATGTCCAGAATTTGATTGAATAAAACTAACGAGCAGTAATAAGGCGATACTTAGAGATGATGGTATATCGCGAAAATGTTTTGTGCCAAGATAGCCTTGAAAACACTGACACAACTTAGCTGTCTGCATACCAATACCAGGCATAAAATATTACAATATCAGGATTCTTATTGGCTCAGTCTAATAGGACAACAGCTCCACGTACAAGCTAAAGCCAGTAATCTTCTGGTAAGCTGGACGTGTATTGAAATCCATCAAACAGTCAACTTTTCCCGCGATAAACCATCATCTCTAGCGATACTATATTGCAGTTATCTAAATTTTTGCTCTTTCTCCACGTGTAACACGGTCGGCTTACCACGCAGACGTCTAGCGGTCTCATTTCTTCAGGAGAATTTGTCTGCGACTTTGGAAATATTAAACATAATATTCATCTAAACGCGGAGTGACTTCCATATATTTTTTCCACGATTTTCATTTTCTGTGTGTGTCAACTGTGAGTAAAAAGTAATGTTACTGTACTTAGATATTCATTAACTTGAGTAAATCGCAAGTTAATATCTGTGCTGCGGTGTGTAGTATATAGAGGTCCCCCCCTCCCTTTTCGTAATTGGATACCTAAAAAAATCAAAGTTTTGTTTGTGGTCAATTCTGTACAAACCATATATACTAAATCAGTCGGTGGAATGGTTTTAGGTCTTAAGTATATGCTTTAGACCAAAAAAACAATTTCACCATCTGATTCACTTGATGTGGTTTGTACAGAATTGACCATAAACAGAAATTTTAATTTTTTGAGGTATCTAGTTTTGAAAAAGCCAGCCCACGCTTCCGAAGTTTCCACGACTTATAGGCTTTACAAAATTCTTTGCGACATATTTTGTTGGCATCAACTATCTTCTTTTTGAGGTTTACAATTTTTGGTAGATTCCAAAACTAGGAAATTTTTTGGAGTTTGTAGAACAATGCTTTGTTCACGAAGCAACTATAACTTGTGGGAAAAAAATAACAATTGTGGGCAAAATAAAATAATACGTAATTTTAATGTTGGTTATCTGCCGTCCACAAAGCGTTTTCTATAAATAAACATTTTCTCGGCTCTATTTGCGTTTATCGAAATGCATGCTAAGTAAGCACCAATTCAAATATTATGTATACAGCAAAATATGAGATAAATGTGCTATATGACGTTCGGGGTAAAGTGAGCAATAAACATTTAACCTTTGAAAAATATCACTAGCCGTTAATGCATATAATTCAACATAAACTACAATTTCCTTACTGCTTGTATGGTTGGCAGCGAAATAACGCAATATAGTTCCGTGTATTTTCCTATTGGAATTCAACAATACTGAATCAAAATCAACTGAAATCGACTTTATTATGTTTTATTTAATTAATGGTTTTTTTTTCACAAACTGTAGCGATTCGCACTGACAGCACAAATTATCGTATACGCGCGAACATCAAGTGACGTGTCCAGAGAGGTTAGATATTTCCTGGCATTTGCTGTTACGGGCGGTAAGAAACGAATTGGCTGAAAGTAGAACTTTAGCAAGCCGTTTCTGAGTGCTCACTTTATCCCGAACCGCCTATATTTTAGTAAATACTGGAAAAATTTTAGTTTAGGAACATGTAGGTTTGTCTTCATGAGCATCTGTGTATAATACTCGAACAGATGTAATCACGTTGGCTGTACGCTGACGAAGTGATACTACGTATATTGGACCTGCATTCAACTGCTTGTTTATTATTTTTCCAGCGCCCTCAGAGGTTTCAGATACGCCACTGCCCAAATTGTTAAGAGTGACACGAACATATATTTGTTTGAATTCTAGCGTGCGCCCAAAATAATTTTCACGTCCCCATATATAAGTAAAACAGCCCGTCTACAATGAGTACACGTCGTTTTGCCTAAATCTTTTAGGCAAAACGACTTTTTAAGATTTTTGTACACGTGTTTGCATTTTAGGCGAATTGATTTTAGGCAAAACGAATTTAGGCGGAGCTAAGTAAGTAAAATTACTTTAGGCGAAACGACCTTTAGGCGAAACGACTTTTGAAGATTTTGATACGCGTGTTTGCATTTTAGGCGAAACTGTTTTAGGCAAAATGAATTCAGACAAAACAATTTTTAGGCAAAACGATTTTTAGGCAAAATTAATTTAGGCAACACGATTTTAGGCAAGACGAAGGTAGAAAATCACGTTTGGGCAAAACGACGTGCTCCTTATACGATGAGGGCGTTGGGATGGAAAAATTGTATTTGACAAACAAAAACCCGCGGAAAAAGCTCGACCATGCCCTATATAGTAAGAATGAGAGTGAGAGAGATTTTGGTCAGCGCTTAACACCGAGGTCTTTAGCGCCGGTGAGGGGTGACGTCATGTGGGTGTGGAGCAACGCCGGCATGAACGGGCGGGGGTAACGGGAGATCCCCGAGAAAACCCGCCGACCAACGGCATCGTCCGGCACGATTCCCACGTGAGAAAATCCTGGGTCCGACCCTGCCAGGAATCGAACCCAGATCGCCTTGGTGGGAGGCGAATGGCCCGACCATTCAGCCACCGCGGCCTCTTATGTAGTAAGAAACAGTCTCATCATTTACCGTGAGTAATTTCGGAAAACCATATAAAACCGAAATCAGTTCGGCCGGTCCTGGCATTGAACCTCATAATTAGAGCCACGAGTTTTTCGCGCAAAACTTTTTGCGTCACTTGCTTTAATGCCAATGGTTAGGAACCCCTGTTTTTCGCGCAAAAAATTTCACCTCAGTTTGTTTCGGTGCATTACGCTTCATGGTTATTGGCATCGTGTTTATGTGAAGAGCCGTATCTCATTTTAACCTAAGCCAATAACAATATCGTTCCTGCAACATCACACGGTAGAACTCCAAGACTCTCGAGAGTTAAAAATATGCAATAACTGACCACGAAGCAGAACTGCAGATGTCGCAAGGCACCGAAACAAAGAGAGCAAAATTATTCTCGCGAAAGACAGGGATCCCTACCTGTGGTGCACATCTGCTAATATGCTTCATGGTTATTAGCAGGGTGTCTTTGTTCAGACCTGTCTCTCATTTGACTGCACCAATCAGAATAAGATTATTGTGAAAACAAAGTCTGTGATATGCTGGTCGAACCCAAACACAATGGGAAGTTAAAATATCTAGGATAACCATTGACCACGGAGTATAGCTTCAGATGTGTACATAATGCATTGAACAAAATGACGCAAAAAGTTTTTCGCTATAAAATCGTGAATAGATTAGTAATTAATTAAATGCAAACGATAATTCCTTTCAAACACGGCAACTCGCAGTGTTGCCAAATTTCAATGCTGATATTACGTATAAAACAAAACACGCTCGTCGATAATGCACACGCCAACATTCAATCATGGCGGCCGCGGCAATTCATCACAGCGGGGGACAGTGATGAATGGCGGAATATTCTGACAGCCCGTTGTGTTTCAATATTCATCGTACGTGTGTGTGGTTTTTGTCTCGTTTATTGACTGTCACCTGTTTGATCATATATTTACCTTCGTGTGTGCGACAGCTGGGATTCTTCTGCCCAGGGTTATTGAAAGGCCTGCTATTGCCCTGATAAAAAGTAACGCTGTGACGAATTTTGTCACCCCGAACATCGGGGAAAGAAAGAAATGTGTTTTGGTGGACAAGTTGATCACTTTCTGCAGTAAATACATTGATGGTTGTAGTTGTTACGAAGGAAACATTTCATGACCGTAGCTTGCGCGAGTGATTTTTGGCGAAAAGTATCTTTAGAGCTAGTGATTTTTGGTGAAAAGAATTCTGCAACAATTTGTTTAAATGCTTTACGTGCACATCTGTTTCTCTGCTTCATGGTCTGTGATTGGAAGCTTTTAAGTTTCGGTGTCTCGGGGTTCTACCTTCAAATCACGGACGTGTGGTGTCGCGGTAACATTGTTCTTGTTGGTGCAGTCAAATGAGCCACGCCTATGCTCTAGTATATTCCGCCAATAACCACGAACCAGAGTTGCAGGTGTGCAGGTAAGACATTGAAACCAGTTGTTGCAGAATTCTTATCACCAAAAATCACTGGCTCTAAGTATCTTGCATCGACTTCTTTCAATGCGTGAAATGCTCAGCTGCAGCACAAACTAAATAGTAATACAGACGTGAAATGACGTGGCGGCTCTTTTGATACGGACGAACTTTGCCGCTTATTGGCTGCCCTGAGCTGTTAGTAACAACCCCGTGTATGTTTGGCTCCTGCAAGTTACGGTAGGAATTCCTATTGGACTTGCTCCGGCTTGCAGGGCAGCCGCCTTACGTTGATTGGCAATATGTGTTTCCGCCATGTTGCTGGCCAGGGAAGACATTTTGCTGGCGTGTGTGATTGAGTTCGCTGCCCTACCAACTATTTCACTTCTGCATTCCTAAATATGCTGTGGCTGTAGCTCCTCTTGGTACTCAGTGACATCCAAACTAGCACACACTCTAAATCTGAATTAGTGAATATTCACTGATTCACGCTAATGGATGGAGCAGTTTCAACAATTTGAATCAGTGAATATAGTCACTGTTTAATTTGTGAATATTTACTGATTTCCTTCAAGAGTGCCAATATCTCACAAGTGAATAAGTGAATATTCACTGGTTTTTACAGTTGTTTTCAAAGAACAGATTTCACTTATTGAATAAGTGAAAAATTACTGGAAAATCTGTCGACATTCACTAATTAACTTGTGTAATGTTGGCACTCTTTATCGGAATCAGTGAATAGTCACCGATTTCACTGTGGTTTCTCACTGGTTCAGTTTGTTGAAACTGCTCCATCCATCGGCGTGAATAAGTGAATATTCACTAATTCAGATTTAGAATGCAGGACAGTCCGTATTCTCGAATTACTTCATATTTTTGTGCACTGAATGTTCAGAAACAAACGCCTAAATTCAAACAAGCACACCACGCGAATCCTGGGATAAATTGAAGACGAAAATGTTAGTGGCAAAATGCTGTACGACAGTTTACATGCGCAACGTGG
Source organism: Medauroidea extradentata (assembly GCA_003012365.1). Taxonomy (NCBI): domain Eukaryota; kingdom Metazoa; phylum Arthropoda; class Insecta; order Phasmatodea; family Phasmatidae; genus Medauroidea; species Medauroidea extradentata. The sequence continues at coordinate 45,006 of PNEQ01089081.1, read as the reverse complement.
CAACACTGCACGGAAATTGTTCCGTCACAAAATTATAAACGATGACTGCAGACAGGTAGTGAGTTATAAACACAGAGCAGCTGACTAATTACATGTGACCATGTCTAATAATGGGAGGGGAGATATTACAAAGAGTGCATACACAAAAACCTTGGCAGTTCTTGAAACCAGAAGGGGATTTGAAACCAGAGATGAATCGCACGCTGCCCTATAAGACACGGGGAAGAGCTGCACCGCAATAAAGTCACGGGGCCTCCTTTTTTTGGAGTACCGTTACTCGAAACAAACGAGATGGCTCAACCTTCTCCTCTACTTGTCTTTCTTTGAGAAATAAGTTATGTATGTAAAGAATATGTCACAAATGTTTCGGCCTCGGATCGAAAACGCACATATTTTCGTTTACCTACTATCGAGTTAAGCACTGTAAAACTTGAACGTCGAACTTAACACTTTCAATTAAGAGTTTTTACATGGGCCATACATTAATAATATTAAACATTGCATCTTCTGATATTTACGTTTTGGTAGATTTAAACAAGACCTACTAGGAATTGGTATATCAAGTGACGAAACAGCGAACAAATTCGGTTACATTTCTGTCGCCTGTGATGCAAGGTAGTGTAAAAAATGACGGTAACTATAATTATGAATCTGCACATTTATTTGACAGATAACACCACGAATTGAGTGAACTAGCATAGATACGCGTGGAAAGTTGTTTTGAGCTCTACAACAGGCAAAGTGGCGCACAGACGAAATTCCGAACTTGCATTCAAAGTGACCCACGTTCGAATCCTAATCTGACCGTTCTTGCCGCAGCCTTTTCATGTCCTGAGTGCCTGGATCTACTGGTTTAATATCTAGTAACGTCCCGTTTAATGTTTAGATAGATTTAAATATTTCATAGAATATGAGTAGAGATGATGGTTTATCGCGGGAAAACTTGACTATTGGCTAGGCTTCAACGTGCGTTCAGCTTATCAAAAGATTACTGGCTTTTCCTTGTACGTGAAGCTACTGCCCTATTTGACTGAGCCAATAAGAATACCGCTATTATAATATTTGATGCATATTATTGGTCTGTAGACAGCTACGTTGTGTCAGTGTTTTCAAGGCTATGTTGGCACAAAACATTTTCGCGATATACCATCATCTCTAAATATGAGACATATCCACTCGGCGGAATATTGCCTGCACATGGTACTAGGAAAATTTCCCTGCCTGCATGTATCCATTCATTATTCGTGGACCGATTCAATCCTCGGGGTTTTGGGTAAATACTGAAAGACAATATACATGGTGTTTTTCTTTCCGCTCACAGCATGTAGTAAACGTGAGTAGTTTCAAGACATGCAACCATCCAGCAAAAGCAGCACATCCTGGATCAAATTTATGATTATTTTCTTAGTTCAAGCTTTTTTTAGAAAACTGTTTAAGTCATTTTGTTGAGACCAACTGTATGTTAAAATTATTTTTAGTGTCTAGGATTTACTTGATTTTCATTTTGATAGTGGTAAAACTTTTTACAAAAAAAATTCAATTTTTTTTAGTTAACATGCAATTTCCCATGAAGAAATAATTTCACTAAGCTTTTAAATGCCTGATTCAAATATACATATAACAACATGTATATTAAGGTTTAATTTCTCTTACAAACAAAATTAGGTTAAAAAAATTTAACTAGGAATTAAGAATTCATTGACATGCTAAACCAATTTAAAAACAATTTTCGAAAGTTTTATTAAATTTAAAATACTTTTGCTTTGATATATCACGAATTTTTCAAGGTTTTATGTAAAGGTTTGATTATTCATTTGAAACTTGAATCGTCAAAATCGGACAGTTACTTCTAACGATATAAATCTCAGAACCTGACATGGTGTTTTCGTGTACTGCTGGTCGTGGAGTATCCGGGATTCCAGCTAGGACTCAACCTCTGAACGCGAAACGCAAAAACAAATTTGATTTTGGTAGGCCTACGTAGCATATTCGAGTAAATAATGTACAAATAAATATATAAATATTTGTTTGACGCAAATGCAATAAATTGGTGAAGATAAACAAGTGTATATTTCGCTATGCTTGAGCACGCCTCGGTTCGAATTCACATTTCGTTAGTTATTTTACAATTTCTTTTGCAATTAGCACACTAGTAATATTTTTAACTAAACTTGTAATGAATCTTATTACAGAAATCGAGAAATAAATATGTTAAAACTGAAGACCTGCGGAAAAGTAATTAAATTTACGAGGCGTGCGTGGTCACGACTGATAAAGTTACAACCTCCTATGACACTGATCCAAAGTTAGTCTTTTTATTGTCCTCAACATTTTTGCACGACGTAAAACTAATTTCATTTTACAGTCGCACAAAGCATATTTCTGTGCTAACCAACTCTTACACTCTGAGACACAAACACAAAATCAGCAAATTATTTTGATTTCAGAAATACGATATTTTCTTGATCTTCAACTACTGAATTATTTGTATACGCCATTTTTTATTTCAGCAGATGCCCGATAGCCGAAAAGTATTTTACTGTCCCTTTCATGACGTAGACATTATTCTGTTTCTGACCGAGGGGCGAATTCCGACGAACGAGCTTTCACGACTCTGATGGATGGGTCACATGGGACAAATAGCTCGACCTACACGCTCTCATCATCCGAATTCGGTCAGTTAATACCTGCGGGGTAAAGCTAGGGCCGGGAGGGTTGAGGAATATCTAAACCATTATTCACCGAGCACACAGCGGGGAAATTAATTCCCGGGAAGAAGTACCAGGACAGCGCAGGTTCACAGTTTACTATAATTCTTATACCAACCATCAAGGGAAAAATTTCCCACCCGCAATGAATAGTTCCCGCATTGTGGCTACTTGTGAGTTGTTGCAACGAAAATCCTTGTGAACCTATTGCCAAATTATTTATTTGTTGATCTACAGTCACAAACGTTCGTTTTGTATAAAAAATTAAAATTACATGATTATAAGAATGGTTCGGGCTGAAGTAAACATTTCGAAAACCTTGATTAATTTATGTTTTCAGCGAGTTCATTCATTTTCGTTGTATTAAAACACAAACATTGCCGTATGCTTTTTTTGACTTCGTCCTGTACAGTGTTAACGTTCACATTATAGTAGGCCTACTCGTAAATATAGTATCACTAAATAAATACATAAATAATATCAGTTATTATGAACGGTAAGGTATTGCATTTTTATGTACAACTCGTATTTAAACCAAACAAATTACCTGATTAAAAATGTTGTCCTACGTGAACAGTGTTTCTGTTGTGTGTCTTGCAAACTTCGTGCCGTTGCAATGTTCCTTAATTTTACATAGTATTTCTTGCAGTCCGGATACCCAGCACAATATAACAGAGTAAACAAGGGTATCAGAAGCTAAATTATAGACTTTTTCGCGAACTCGGGCATATGATTGTTTATGTCAGGTTCCGTGTTCTTATTGCGTTTTTACGGCTTATGTGTGCCTCGTAGAAGCTTGTTTTTGTGTAATATTGCTGGGTTGTGATGACTTAGTTTAGTAAATTTATCTTCGTTGAGTTAGAAGACATTCGTAATTTGTACGTTACGAGCAGTTAGAAAAGTTTGATTTTTTGTTGCTCATCTTCTTGAAAGATAGATAAAAATATGTCTTGCTAGACTACCTATTGTTCAGCATTTAATTGTTTTGAGGAAAGTTAAGAAGATAATTTTTTTGTCATCTTCGTTGAATTCAATAAGGTAAGTTGTTTCAGTATTTGTTTTAATATCACGTCAATTTGAAAGTGCATTCGTATGTTAAGCGTCTGTTGGGAAGTTTGCATATCACCGCAAATTACTGTATTACAAAACGTAAGTATTGCCACTTATGTAAAATATAATTATAACTGCTTCGACTTAATTTTAAACACGCAAAAATACTTGGTTTAACAGGCCGGAGATATGCATTACCGTATATGTAATTATTATTTTTAAAACAGTGTCACAACAAGGCGGACAACACAGCCAATCAGCGCCCGAGTTCGCTGCCATAAAAGGATCCGATACACTAGTTCGCTTCTGATGTCCTGATTTATTTTGAGACAATATTGTCACACTGAAAAGGGAAATGATAAATAATAAATACTGCAGTGTAGTTATACCAGCAGAAAAAAAAACATCCCCTTCAAACTAAACTATTAACCTGATAGCAACGTATATAGACCTGAAAAATTTGCATTTTATTTTTGACTCGAGTCAGTGTACTAACAACTGTGTGAGATCGTGTTACATTCTCAATTAGGCTTTTACTTATTTGACACCCCTTGGAGGGCGCTGAACAAATGGTATGGAAGCAACTAAATGCAATTCCAATCATGTGACATGACTGTCTCAGCGAGCAGCCAATGAGAAGCTGCTGTATGTTTGAGCACACAAGATAATTCTTGCGGAGTCTAGCCTACAGACCTCTCTCATGCAAATTGGATAGAAACACTATTTGCAGAACTTTACGTTTATTTTTCATAATATTTATATTTTTAATAAGTTCTGCGTTTACTTTTTTACAATATAATAATTTTTAAAATATGTTCTATGTTTATTTTTCACAATCTAAATATTTTTAAATAAGTTCTGCGTTTATTTTTCACAATATAATTATTTTTAAATAAGTTCTGAGTTTATTTTTCACAATACAATCATTTTTATATAAGTTATGCGTTTATTTTTCACTACGTAAATATTTTTTAACAAGTTCTGCGTTTATTTTTTACAATATAATAATTTTTAAATATGTTCTGCGTTTATTTCTTACAGTATAAATATTTTTAAATAAGATATAACTCCCCTACATTCTCCCAGAATTCATTAAAAATCGCTTTTAGAAGCAGACTATAATGTATGCTATAAGCCTTCTTGGGGAAAGTCATTTCGACTTTTAGAAAGGTAAGGGTCCCTCACTCTATTGTGCATCGAAAATTAAGATTGATGGCACGTAAATTTCTTCCACGGTAAATTATTAACCTACGTAGGCCTGCCAACCTTTTGTGCGACGTTACCCGAAGTGATAAAATTACAATTTTCCCGACTTTCTATGCTCGTACATAAATCACCGTGATTTCAGAACGCAGAGCGTGCCGTTGAAGCCACGCCGAAAATAACTAAAGCCTTACTGCAAATGTCGTAGTAGGAAGTCCAGAAAACTGTAATTTTCGTTGAGATTTCTGTCTATCTGAAAGCTGCGACGTGATCACAGATTGGGATTTACATTTTTAATTAAATTCGGCAGTGATGACTCGTTTTTCTTGGTAAACTTTTTCTGCATTGAGGAAAGCAGAATGTCTTTACAGGAATAAAACACAAGTGGAAAAATAAGCAGATATTACCAAACGTTATATTGATAAAGAACACACATAGACGGATTTACAGTGAACCATCGCATACGTCCATCCATCACGTGACTTCCAGCCAATCAGGAGTCTGGAGTAATTATGTCCGTTCGTTGGTCGAATGCTTGTCAAGATTTTATTTTTTTTTACAGGTGAATGGGTGAAATTACAGCCTTCTAAATTATCCTCGTTGAATAGAAGGCGGTAGAATTCACATTCATTTGTCTGTTATATTCTTGTTTTGTTCATCTGTGGTGTAATTCAGGGGGCGACCATGCCGCGACCGTGAATATGCCGATATACGACGTTCGGGATAAAGGGAACACTGAAATTTTAACCGTTGAAAAATATCACCAGCCGTTACTGCATATAATTCAGCATTTGCAATAGTTCCCTCATTGCTTGTATGGTTGGCAGCGATTAACTGAATACAGTTCCATGTATTTTCCTCTTTAAGTACACCAATACGTCAATGAAATCAACTTAAATCGACATACCTGTATTTTATGTAATTAATAAACTTTTTTTATCAAACTATGTAGGTTCCTACCGACTGTACAATTTATCTTACACGCGCAAACATCAAGTGACGTGTCCAAAGAGGTTAGACATTTTCCCAGGTTTACCGTTACGCGCGCGCGAAAAGATACAAACTGGTTGAAAACAGAAATTTAGCAGGGTTTTTTAGTGCTTACCTTATCTTGAAACACCTATAGAAATGTATGTGACATACGTGAAGTCGACTTTTTGGGAGTCACGCCGTGGTAACCCCTTGTTCAGTAACTTACTGTTTTGCGATAAGTTCGTTATCAAGCTCCTGTTTCAAGCCAATAAGTATTTAACCATTGTTATTAGTTATAAATCTTATTTGATTTAACAAACGAGGTGTTTTTTTACTGTCTAAAGGTGGATAAGAAATGTCAGCAACTTCTTAAAGGGTTCGGCGCCATAATGCGACTCCGAAAAAACCCAGCTTCTACTATGTCACAAAACGCCATCTCCTTACTGTTCTCACCTCCACTTGTGTTTATACAATTTTGAATAATGAAAACATTTCAGACATTAATGCAGCAAGTAAGCTATGACACTAATGGCATTGGTTAACTACTTACTTGCTTGAAACAAGGGCTTGATTGCAAACTTATCGCATAAATATGGTTCAATGAACAGGAAATCGCCGTGATGTGACACCCAAAAAGGCAGCTTCACGAATCTCCCGTGCATTTCTACAGGGGTGGCCACCCCTTGATTCTTACCTCTATATTGTGATCCGTATACATTTATTTGTGGTATCTGGTTTTGGTTATATATTGTGTCATTTATTATTTGTTTAAAATGTTTTTAACGTTGCTTCAATATGGCGCCGAAGTTAGAATCTTTTAATAAATTACGTGCGGTAGTGTGCGTTTTAGTAGAATTTTTTTCAAGTCTTACACATTGTCGAATGTATCAGTTGGCGACGCTGTTTAGGGCGACGCATGTCTGGTGTGGTATTGTAAATCGTTTGGCTAGAAAACTGACGGGCGGGATTGCGGACGAACGGACAACGGACGGATGCGACGGATTATTTTAAATCCACCATATTAGTTTATTGGTTTTCGGGTATTTAAAAAAACTCCCCAAAAAGATCCTACATCACTGTGTGCCTCACTGAGATGAACGAAAAGTCATTGGTGTCAAACGGCAGGTGCTAAGATACATATAATTTTAATTAACGTTTGATTCCCTATCCTTTACCACACCAGGGCTGATGTTAATTTGATAGATAATATGATTGAATTTATTTAAATTATCATGAACTTTTAATTGACTTTTATCACATATGTCAGTACATTGTGTTAACTTTTAGTCCCGCAGTTACTAATATTCAATGTAGAAAGGTGAGAGTTACCATAGGAAAGTAATTCTTTACCGCAGATGTATCTAGTAAGGTGAAAAGTTACACATTCAGGTGCACCATCCACCGTAAATTAATTTAGTACATAGAGTTATGGGTGACTAAAGAATACAAGGTATTTATTTTACAGGAAAACAGTAATTTCTTCCTCTTTCACAAGTTTTGAAAAGGAAATGTGTTACGTTGTTTGCAGGGAGACGAAACATCTTGTTGATAAACATGGGGCACCTTAAGAAGGCTTCTTTCAGTGTCCTTCAACCGTTCCACATTCATCAAAACAGATTTATCTGGAAAAAGTAACGACTCGATATTTGGTTGTTAAACAGTCTCAACCCACACGCACGGGTAGATTATGCCACCAAGATCTTATGAAAACTGAAATAAAGAGAGATTTACAAATGTTTGTCATCACCTTGAGGAAAGAACTTTATAAATTCTGTGTATAACTGCAATGGCAGAACAGCCATCCTCTTATACACAGGGAAAGAAGTACCGTAGGAAGCCTCCTTTGTTAATAAATTAGCATCATTTCAAGATGTTTTTATTATTTTGATTTCTCAAAAAGTAATATCCCTAAGACAACAACTTTTTAGAAGAAAAGACAAAAGTCGAATCCCTATTACCAAAGTTGAAGTTGTAATGTTGGGATATTCATACGATTGTAATAAAATTATGATTTCAGGGAAGTAGTGCATTATAATATTATATATTTAATATATATTCTTCTATTAACAATTAATTTACATATAGTAACCCACTTGCATCCTTTCTGAATAAATTTCAGTGTTTAAACTATATACAAACTTATATTTATGAGGAAACAGAAAGTTTTGTATTAAAAAAATTGTTTTGAAATTTTTGCTACATTTATAAATGTGTTTAAATACAAATATATTTTGTGTTACGTTTTTATATACTTAATGCTTTAGCCCGTGGCATATACTTTTACTGTGAATTGTTTTGTCATTTTTCGATGTGTGTTTCCATTTCGTACGTTGGCACAATGGGAGCATGTGAATTAGTTTCGTTTAAAAAAGGACGCATTTACAAAAACACAGCAACGCATTTTAAGCGCGTGTTAGGCGGCGTCTTTAAGTGTTTCAATTCCTTTGGGAATTCTGCTAAGGTTTGGTTTTCTGTTGTTTTGTAGCGTCTCATTTGGACTTTACATTTCCGATGTAAATGCTATACACTTAGCCAACTTCAGTGTAAAATGTTTTGGTTACGCGGTACGTTCTTGTCGGAAAAGACCCTCACGTTACACAAGTACATGTCCCCCGAAATATTATTTTAAATGGTGAAGCGGAATACAATAGTAACAGAAGATTATATAAGTTACTAGTTTATTTACTATGTTTGTGAAACATGTCCAAGGATTTAATAAATGTATGTTTTAGGTTTTAAAAAATTGTCAGCTACAAACATTTTGAAAAAAAAAAAAAAAAGGTTTTTACTGTATTTACTAACTTTCTAAATTTACATCCAACCCGAGATGTCTCGGGATATTGTCTAAAAGAATGCCTCTTTAATACTGCCGATTTTTTTTTAAAGCAATATTCACAACGGTGTCTTTTCAGCGTCGCCTCCGACAGAACCCTTTCTGCCTTCGCTGTTCTGGCGTGTATCGGTGTTGCCAACTTAAATATTCATGGGCGTGGACGGCGCTGCAAACGAGGCGCCACCACGCGAGCGCCTTCAAGAGGCGTCGAGACTCAACAATCGCCTCGTCGTATCTCGGTGACGTGGATCATCGCGTCTGGGCGAGCAGGCACGCCAACCTACGCGAGGAGGTTATATTACACTGCAGAAAAGAATTTAGTTCTACAAGAAGAATAATTGAAAACCCAGTTGCCACGATAATTCTGTGTAAAATATGAATAATTACTTGTGTTAAAATGCAAGTGAACAGCGCGAGGGGGTTTTATCTTACTCTAAACAACGGTTTGTAATTTTACGAGAAAAGTAATTGGAAATCCAAGTTGCCAAGGTAATTCTGTGTAAAACTATATGTAATTATTCGTGTAAAAATACAAGCAAAAAACAGCACGAGGCGATTTTTATCTTTCTCTAAAAAATTGTTTGTAGTTTTACAAGAAAAATAATTAAAAACCCAGTTGCCAAGGTAATTCTCTGTAAACAGTAAATAATTACTTGTGTCAAAATACAAAAATGCAAGCTAACATCGCGAGGCAATTTATCTTACTATAGAATTATTGTTTGTAGTTTTACAAGAAAAAACATCGGAAACCCAAGTTGCCAAGGTAATTCTGTATAAACAGTAAATACTCGTTTTAAAATACAAGAATACAAGCAAACAGTGTGAGGTGGTTTTGTATTACTCTACAAAATTGTTTGTAATATTACAAAAAAATCATTGTAAACCCAAGTTGCCTAGGTATGTCTGTGTAAACTATAACTAATTACTCGTGTAAAAATACAAGCTAACAGCGCAAGGCGGGTTTTTCTTACTCTACAATTATTTTTGGAGTTTTACAAGATAAATAATTTAAAAGCCCAATTGCCAAAGTAATTCTTTGTAAAACTGCAAATATTTTTCTTGTAAAAATACGTGACAGAGATTGTTCGGTATAAAGTGAGTACTTTTCGAAAACATGGTTATTTTCTTTTTATTTCATATGGTTTGTATATTCCAGCCACTTTTGAATGTGAACAAAGCAACTTACGTAACAACAAAAGTGTTTAAGTTGTACTGCGTTGAAAATTAAACGTCTTAAGTTAAGGAACATTTATTTCTTATTATTATTCTTAACAATATGGTCTTTAACAAAAGTGCTTAATCTATCGCGTAATATCTATAATAGCCTTATGTCTGTGCTTGCCTTGGGAAATATTAAGTTTGCATTATCCTGATCGTAAAAATAGAATTAACATAGTAGTAGAACTAATCTCAAGAAACGACATGTTATTATTTAATATTTAAAAATGTTTGTAGCCGTTGAGGAACGTACCCACATTCTTTAAATTGTTAAGATAGCATTTTACACTAACTAGACTAACACATCTTACATACAGATCGCTTTGATGGGGAAGAGCTAGATGCTAAATTTTATTTAACGATTTTCTGCAATCATTTCTGTTTTACTATCTTTTTGGTAAATGTGGCAATGTTGAGGCACAGAAGATATTTGTGATGAATTTTGGAGATTATAACACCTTCATATTATATTGGACTTGTAATAATTCTTTAAAGTTAACCTATAATTCCCTTGCAATGATTCTGCATAACAAATTAATAAAGTATTCTATTATTATTTATATCAAGCAGTTTATCAATAATATATCCTATGTCTTGTCAAAGAAAAATTCTTGATAATAGATCTTGAATAAATGTTATGGCTCGAAAACAAAAATAAAAGAAAATTATCGAATACTCCCCCTTAAACTGTCTTTCTTTTTGTATAACATAATTTATATTTCCATTAAAATATATTTATCAGATACCGTAAATTGTACATAGATATATCGTATCCTACAACCATGATTTTGGTTGAGTACAAAGTTTTCTTAATTTTTTTTAACAAAGAAAATTCTTGTATCTTTTCAAATAGAAAATTTTATAGAAATTTTCGTCTAGATTTACAAAAGTTTATTAAAGTAAGTTACTAAGAAGTTACTTGTAAATTATGCAAAAATTTTAGTGTGTAGGTCACGAGAGCATCCTGATAAATTAAACTCCGCTATAGGATATGAAGTTCTGTGTTATTAGTTTTACAAGGGACAATTTCTGGCAGTAGAGGCGTAGATGTCCATGAATGGGCAAAATCAGGAGCAGTCACTACCAATTTAGTGAGCTTTCACGATTATGAAAGTGTGATTTCATTTTTTGTGTCTAACAGTAGAAAGCTGAAATAACTTTTGAAAAGTGTTTGTAATTTTACAAGGGGATTCCTTGAAAACCCAATCGCCAAATTAATTCCTTGTATTTGCACAAAGTTTATTTCTTGTAAAACATATATTTGACAAGGACAACTTTTGTAGATTTACAAAGAATTTCTGTGGCAACAGGATTTCCAAAGATTATTCTTGTAAAATTAAAAAATAAATAAATTAGTTACAGTGATTTAATCAAAGTAATTTTTCTGTATTTTTAAGTAGTTTAGCTTACGTTAATTTTGTTACCATATCTAATTTAATTTGACGTCTTGCGGACTCCAACGCAACGAGAGGCGGAAATTGTCGCTATGCCAAACTCGTCCATAAAAAAAATTCGAATTTTCCTTAACCTGTGACAGTATTAACCTAAGACTCGGTAAAGTAAACTTTAACTTGGATCGTTCAAACATGTACCCCGAGTAAAGTTTTGAAGTTTCTACACAAGACCACCTTCTCGTGAGTTGTTTATAATTAGTAACCTGCCGGAGTTAAGAAGGTTTGCTCAGTCATGTAGCCGGGATATTTCGAAACGCCTGATGCCAGCAAACAATTCTCGGTTTTATGGTGGCTGAAATTTAAAAAGTAATAATTAACCTTCATATGTACTCATTTGTTGAATAATTTTTTTTCTTCGTAATGTGACATCCGCAGCATATTTTTACACGTTATTTTACTTACGTCATAACATTTTCGTTTCTTGCATATTTCTTGAATGTACACTTTGCATTAATTTTAATTTTTCTGTGGTTTTGGTGACGTCTGATGTTTATGTTATCTTGCTAGTTTTGTCAGCTAACATCAACTTACACTGCACTCGATCAGGATAGCCATGAGATATGAGTAGATAGAGAAGACGCTGTCGTGACTTATTGGACGCATGAAACACTACAAAGGTTACTTTTTGCACACGCCTGTCTGAAATTTAACTTACCCTGCCATCCTTAAGGAATTAACATAGCCGTGATAATAACCCGTAATGCATTTAAAGGTTTTAAGATGGCGAGAGTAAAACGAGCACTCTGTGTTATATGTGTTAAATGGTTTTGTGCTTGTTTCTTCGATATATTAAACAGTAATTCCTACACTTGTAACATTATTTTATGAGCAAATGTTCAAAACCAGATATGTCCACAATACAGTATACATTTATACAGGAAGCAAAAAAAAATTCGGTTAATAACGAATATTATGATAGTTATGTAAATGTTGATTTTACTGTCAAGTTATGGTGATTTATAAGGTCCATAAATGTTTACCCGGATTTCAGTAATTTGTAAGAATAAGAGTTTTTATATGAAATTGTGTGTTTCTGTAACATGTACACTCGTAAACTCATAAAGGTTCTCCACAGATGTGTCCTGTTCACCACATTATCTGCTAGGAGCGCTGTGTAAGCTGTAATGTCGAAATTGTTTCCCTCCAGGAAAAAGCGCAGAGTGTCGTGTGCCTGACAGAAACGAAATCACCGATTCGTGTGCAGAAAATGTTCATAACTCGTTATTAAAATACACCAACTGATGTTGAGGTACCCAAGGCATGGATGAAAACGTTTTTGGCAACAGGGTCCGGTAAGGGTGTTCAAGTGCGATAAATTCATAATTTCATATGTGTAGGAAATATCGTTAGTTTTGTAGACGATACTTGTGAGTATAGTTTGCTCATACGAAAAAAATTTAGCTCTCATAGTTTTCTCATAACGGTGCATCAAAGTCAAAATTTGCGTGTTATGCTGCTGTGCAAATAGTAAAAACCACTTGAGTTGCTAATACTAAATGATTCACAGTAAAATAACATGCAATGGGCTATGTAAAAAAGTATTATAAAACCTTCCAGTTAAATATTTTTATGTTTTAAAATATTTCTGAAATTTCAACATTTTTCTTGTACTTTTGCGTTTTTTTTTTTTTTTTTTTTTAATTCAAAATATTAAGTGTGGGCTTTTAAATACTTTGTTGCGTAGCTCATGAAATGTTAGTTAACAGTGAATTATTTCAGTTAAGTAAGTTAATTGGTTTTTATTAGTTACAAGGCTGCGAAACATGCAAATTTTGACTTTGATGCAACGTTACGAGAAAACTATGAGAGCTAAAATTGCTTTGTAAGAGAAAACTGTACTCACAAGTATCGTCTATAAATCTATCACTATTTCATAAAAATATTAAATTATTATTTTATTGCACTGGAACACCCTTAAGAAAGGAACAAGGAGTGGCAGATCATCTGTTTCGGACGAGACTGTACAGGCGATTCAAACCACATTCACCAGGTAGCCACAAAAATCCATTCGACAGGCGTCGTGCCAACTTGAAGTGCCAAGGAGCATAGTGCATAAAGTGTTAAGCAAACGTCTAATATCGTAGGCGTACAAACTCCAAATTTTGCAGGAATTACAGCCAAATGACCATTCAAGACGTGAAGAATTGGCTATCGACATGCTGCAGGGGATTGGTGAAAACAGCGATTTCTTGAAATGTGATTTTTTAACGAGGCTGCCTTTTATGTCAGCTGATATGTGAACAGGCACTATGTCCGTATGTGAGGCTCAGAAAACCCACATGATGTACAGGCACACATTTAGGACAGTCCAAAGATTAATGTGTGGCGTGGGGTGATGTGTGATCGAGTGATCTTCCTGGAAAGAAAAACGTTACAGGATATGTGTACCTAGACATGCTGATCATTTTACCATTCCTCAGCAACAGGAAATGCAGAAACTTGTCATCTTTCAGTAGGATGGCTCTCCCCCTTCATTGGGCTCTTCATGTTCGTCATTATCTGAGTGAAACGTTTAAAAATGGTTGGATTGGCAGATGTGTCCCAATTACGTGCCTCCCCCCCTTTTGCGACCACAGGACATTCCCCCTTTAGACTTCTTTCTTTGAGGGTATGTGAAACGTGTTGTGCACAAAAAAAAACAGTTCCCAATGTGGTCACCTTACGACAGCACATCAGAGATGCAATTGCTGGTATTATGCCGGAAATGTTGTGGAACGTGTGGCATGAGGTTGAATACTGGTTGAATATATCGGGTACTGCCACGGGTGCATATGTTGAAGTTTATTGAGTACATTCTGTACATGGTATGAAACTTTGAGTTTTTGCAGCTTAGTATTTCAATGCATGTTTAGTTATGTGTATCCAATAAAAAGTTATAATATTTTATAATCAGGGTAAAAATTTATGGACAACCTGTATATTATGTAAATCTTTTATATTTCGTTTTTAATTAAGAAAAATAATTGTTATATCTAGTTTCGTGTGAATGTTATGGACATGTTGTAAACATATTAGATGTGGCTTTTTGTTAACCTATGCCTTTGGACAGGTACCAGATATTGTGACCTTACTATGAATTCACAACAGCAGTGGCGCGTCCATATCCGGTTTTGAACGACGACACAGATTTTCACCGGATCGTTTTATAAAAGAGATGTAATTTTCTTTTAGATATAATTTCAATTTAACAAGAATTTATAACACACCACACTTATTTTGTATCGTTATATAGAATAATGAAAACGATGACAATTTTATTTATTTACTACAGCTTTTAAACACTTCAAAGTTATGGTGTTGTGTGTATTTAAAATTTTTAGTTTATGGCCTATAATATATTATTTACGAGTCATTTATTTCATTTGTGTAAGTCAGTTGGTTTTGTTATTTCTATGTTACCGTAACATTCAAATTTTGGCTTTGGCATGGCGCAATGGGAAGACTATGAATTTAAAAAAAGAATTTACAAGTCAAGAATGTAGTCACAAACATTATGTCGTACAAATATAAAATTATGCATTTTTGTCACTTGAACGCCCTTAAACTGATTAGCCTAAACTTTCCTTCATTTACATAGAAGATTAATCGTTAGGTGTGAAATAACATCTGTGCCGGTCTGTAGCTTGTAGTCGTGCGTAACAAACGAAGTGTTTGATGGTTGTGGGAAGGCACGAGGTCGACATCGTGGTTTTTTTCTCAGGTAAGGAAGGATTTATCCCACCCGTCTACTTACTCCCTTTCCTTTTCCCGTGTGAGACACGGCGGAATACACTCGCCAAGACGTGCAAGAGCGACGGATCGCAGTTCCGCTGTCGCGTCCGCTCGTTCTTTTCCTGTCGGGCGTCGTCGCCATGGCAACGCAACGCCGCGCGCGCCCGTAAGAATGGACTCGCCCTCCTGGAGGGGAAGGAAGGAAGGCAGGCGTCCCTGGCGCCAGCTACGACCCTCCAAGGCCCAGAAGTGCTGGAGCTGTAAGGACGAGACAGCATGGGCATTGTGTATCATCCTAGTCTCTAGGTGCAAGTCACAGAACTTCTTGCCGTCGACTCGTTTCTATGAGGTATTCAGTGGTCACCCTATCATTTCATGACGTGTTATTGAAGACAAAGGTGTCCTGTACACGACTAACCCTTTTAAGGCGGCCGCCTACCCATGCTTTAAATGCGTTGCAGTGTATTCGTAAACATGTTTTTCCTACGAAAATATTCCACGTGCACCCATTGTGCCAACTTACGAAAAGAAAACAAACTTCAGACAAGGTCGGGACCTCATTGTTAAGACGCCACGCACATTAAAATCACTGTTTCTAAGCCCTTCAACATTGCTAAAAATGGCCTTTTCAATCTTCCCTACTTCAAAATGTACTAACCGGATGTATGTGAAACTCAGATTGCGACCTGCACTGAACTTAGTTGCAGACTTTCCACCAATAAAATGATATGGACACCGCCTAATGTCCCCCAGTAAAAACCGTTCGGCGGGAAGCTTGCACGCTAGTTCAGCGCTTGGCTCGTTGAGGCGACGCGGCATTTGATGCGCGCTTCAAGGTCGACCTTACTGCTCCGTCGCTTTTGAGCCTCTCACGCGCGGGTAGGCGGCGCCCTTAAAGGGTGCGCGTTATACTGCAATTTTCGTCAACATGATTTTATTTTTATATTCGTGCCAGTTATTATTTTTTGTTTTAAACACAAAATGTGACAAATTTTTGCTCTCATAAATTTATTTAATTTTTGCATAGTTTTTGCTAATGGCTCGTTAAAGCCAAATTTTACATGTTTCCGTTTTAAGAACGACACTAAAAGCAACTCACTTACCAAACTGGAAAAATTCACTGGGAATAACGATGTTGTAGGCTACAAATTCAGCTATGTTAAGGCCATGCCCGGTAGTTTTTTTCACGTTGGTGGAAAAAAACTCAAAAAGTTTTCAACCAAATGGGTTGAAAAAAATTGAGAGCGTGTGAAGTCATATTATGCACAATTATACGTAGGCTTTTAAAAAAAATGAGTCGTTTGCCAGTAAAAAAAATATTTTGTGCCATTTTGGCTCATTTTCATGCTAAAATATGTGATACTTTGGGTGCAAGAATCTAAACATCCATTGTGTTCATTGCAACGGAAAAATTCAGATAGAAACTTTGATGTATTAGTGATAAAACAATGTAGCGATTTTGTGATAGAGATATTAGTTCATTTTGGAAAAATTATTTTCGAAATCACTGCAAAACTACCAGGCATGGCCTTAAAACACAAAATAAAATATTTGAATTTTTCAAAATTTTGTTTTAAATTACAGCGTTTTTATTTAGGCTAAAAACAAAAAGGTTTTACGTATGTAATATTGTAGCCTGCGACGTATTTATTTGCTGTGATTTTTTTTTTTCAGTTTAGTATGCCAGTTGGTTTTAGTGTAGTCCTTAAGACACCACTATACCCCTGGTGTACAAATGATTTGTTTCAAAGCAGTAATATTTGTTTTAGAGTGTAAATAAAAAAAATTGTTTGAAGAACCAATTAAATGTATGTGTTCTTCAACATTTCTGCCCTAAATCTGTTTTATGCGTTAAATGCAAAATGCAATTCGTAAATAGGGATAGAAAAAATGGATACTATTTTTTTTTCTGTCACTGTTTACAAATTGCGTTTACCAAGTAATTCATATTTAGGGCAGAAGTGTTAAAGAACACATACATTTAATTGGTTCTTCAAACAAAAATTTTTTATTTATAGTCTAAAACAAATATTACGGCTTTAAGCAAATAATTCGTACATTAGGGATATAGTGGAATCTTAAAATGGAAACATGCAAATTTTGACTTGCTGGAAAATGAGTAGTGGTGAATTTGACATGATTCCCACATGAGAAAATCCAGGACCCTAACCGGCCGAGCATCGATTCCGGATCGCCTGGGTTGGAAGCCCCGGACCCACTGTTTTTATTAGACTATAATTTGCATTCCACAAAAAAATACGGAGGGAATAAAATGTATTGAAATTGAATTTCTTTGAAGATAATCTTGTGTGAGAAATTTTGGTCAGAGCTTAACAGCGAGGTCTTTAGCGCTGGTGAGGGGTGATGTGAGGTGAGTATGGAGCAGCGCCGGAATGAATTGGGGGGGGGGGGCAAAACGGGAGGTCCCCGAGAAAACCCGCCGACCAGCGGCATCGTCCGGCACGATTCCCACTTGCGACAAATCCGGGGACCGACCCCGCCGGGAATCGAACCCGGATCGCCTTGGTGGGAGGCAAGAGGTCTGACCTTTCTTTTTTTTTTTTTTTTTTTTTTTTTATAAAATGTTTGGTGCAGCGGCGATGCGGAATCTTCCGCATCAACACTGCACCAATCATTTTATTTTGTGACCCCAGTAATTTTCGTGAGACAATTTGTATGGTGACAAGGTATGAGACCCAATGGACAAACACAAATTAACACCCAGCCTGACCTGGGAATCGAACCCAGAACCCCTCGCACCAAAGTCGGCCGCTCAACCAACTGAGCCACGGGGGGTCGGCAACCAACTGAGCCACGGGGGGTCGGCAACCTCTCGGCCACTGCAGCCCCTTTGGAGATACTTGTTAACAAATTTCACATACAAAATTCTTTGTTTGTAAATATCATCTATAAATTGAACAACCAAGAAAGTAATTTTCTTGATATTTACTCTTTCTATTAAATCTGTGGTCTGAAGCTTGGTTGTAAACCCCATTTAAAGTTTTTTTTTTTTTTTGCTTTTTTAAGTTTTAAAAAGGAAGAGGTAGTAATTGTGATTATAGACGTAGTTTTATTTACCTGAGCCACAGTAATCTACTGAAGATAGAAGTGCAGTTATTACTGAAAATTATGTCGATAGTAGTCAAAGTAAACGTTTTTATATATATTGTTACTAATATTAAAAAAGTAAATAAAAGGTGATTAATATGAGTGTTTCACTGTTTCTGGCTGTATTGACGGGACTGCCTGTCAAAGTCTAGACTAGATGATGTCAGGAACTGCGATACTAATTTCGCGCGAAACAATTATGAAAAGTGTTTATCTGATGTGAGATTTACTCATGCGCTACACTTCTTTCTTCTTCCAACCATACATTTTCTTCAATTCTTGCGACCTATCTGTTCTTGTGTTCGTTTTCTTGTGTTTGTTTCCTTTAACGCTTCGTTCCCTTTCCACTTGAGTATTTTGTGCTTGAATGTTCGCCAGTCTTGTACATCTAAGTCGGTTATGTCAGCCTCCTTCCAGGTCTTTTCTGACTTCGGTGATCCAGCTAATGTTGTTAATGTTTTCTGTTTACTCCAAGATCGGTTTAGTTTGTCAGGATGTTTCAGTCGACATTTCATGTCGTGAACCGTGTTAGATATCAGCTCGATCTTTGTTCTACCCCGCAATTTGTAACGTTGTCGTCGCTTATCGGGCCACTTTTTCGTATACAATTCAGTTGAACTGACATAAAAATTTTATAGGATGTCTTCCGTAGAGTATTATTTTGTGACGAACACAAATCCACAATATTTTAGTGGTGACAGCAAAATTTTTTGTACTGCTGACAAGATCAATTTTGCAGGGCCAATAAACAAAATATTTTGTACCTACTCCACATTTTTTTCTTCGTGAAATGCAATGTTGTGCAGGGTGATCTATTATATAAAATGAACGTTCGTTTGTTTCTTCGGCTTTTATGCGTTCTTATAGTATTCCTCCAATTGCGATGAAACGTTGGTTAGTTGTAGTAGTGCGTGCACCTGCAAGGGTTTCCTGCATAAAAAAAGGAAGGGGTTGCAACAAGGAAAGAGTGTTAGTTCGGGGTACCAAAAAATTGAATTGTCGTTGCAAAGCATGCTGGGGTGGTTAGTATTATATATATATATATATATATATATATATATATATATATATATATATATATATATATATATATATATCAATGGTGTTTTGGCAAAAGGTAGTAACACACACATGAAATAATTTAATTATTATTTTATAAGCTTAAATTAACTACCTACTCTATTAATCTGTTGGACTAGTAGTTCATTTGCACAACCACATAAGATATGACATGTAAATTTTCTAAAAATATTCACTAATTATAGTTATTGAAGGAAAAAATTATTATGTTGAAGCACAGCAATGTGGCTTACGACCTTTTGCCAAAACACCATCGATATATATATATATATATATATATATATATATATATATATATTAACCGTAACTATCACATTTTTCTTATTCAATGCACATATATTGGCTATCGTTTATATGAAGTACCGTGTCCCTCTTCTACAAACCCAATTAGAACTGTTCAGTTTGAACACAGAACATGTGTGATTTGCCAGAAAACTGTTCACACGTGTCACGATTGAGATACTACAGTTCATTGGAGACTATGTTAATTATTTCCGCGATTTTCCAGTGTCTCTAATTATGTGTTAAAAACTTCTGATACAACCTAGCTGTCTGCAGAGTTATGACAATATCGAGATTCTAATTGATTCAGTCAAACAGGGTAACAACTCCAAATACAAGCTAAAGTCGGTTATCTTCTGGTAAGCTGAACGTGTGTAGGAATCCAGCAAACAGTCAAGTTTTCCCGCGATAAACAATCCGCTCTAACAATGGCGTATAAGCGGTTTTTGAAACACGTCTGCCCTAGCAAACCTCTGCAACGCACTCTTACGCGCCTGGCCAGCTGGAAGGCTATAAGGCGTGGTCGTAGATGGTCCAGTTTTATTGGTAATTTAACCCGGAAGGAGTGAGCGTGTACCTTCGAGGAGTAGGAGAAATCGAACTCCCCCAAGACGGGCATCTCGGCGTTTAAAGATTCATTGTCGACCCTTGGGCCGGGCTTGGAATTGGTTGGCTACCGGATTATCTCTGCACTGGCCTCGGGTCGTGACACGGAACAGGTTCGGACACTGGAACATCTAGGGAAAAGTTGAACGATTGCCAGCCTCCAGCGTGCTGTGTGTAACACTGAAGGTTTTGATTCCATATTGGTAGGGACTGGGAGTTTTCCGCGAAAATAATTCTCCCCGACTTTGTTTCAGTGCATTACGTGCACACCTGCAGCTCTGCTTCGTGGTCAGTGATTGGATGTTAAGAGAGTGGTCTACCGCAATTTTCATCGTCATTGTTTTATTTTGTATTCGTACCAGATATTTTTTTTCTTATTTTAGACACAAAATGTGTCTTAATTTGGCTCTTATGAAATTTTTATATCTCTCATAGTTTTCGCGTAATGGCTTGATAAAGTCATATGTTGCATGTTTCCGTTTTAACGACTACACTAAAATCAACTGGTATACCAAACTAAAAAAAATAAATCACAGTGGATAAAGACATTGCAGGCTACAATGACATGCTCATAAAATTAAAGAATAAAAATTATTAAAAATTTTAAAAAATTATTGAATTTTTAAAATTTTTATTTTCATTTTCAGCATTTCTTAAAATTAAAATAATATTTATTCTTTAATTTTATGAGCATGTCATTGTAGCCTGCAATATCATTATCCACTGTGATTTTTTTTAGTTTGGTATGTCAGTTGGTTTTAGTGTAGTCTTTAAAACGGGAATATGCAAAATATGACTTTAACAAGCCATTACGCGAAAACTATGAGAGATAAAAAAAATTTCATAAGAGCCAAATTTAGTCACATTTTGTGTCAAAAATAAGGAAAAAATATCTGGTACAAATAAAAAATAATAAAAAAATGGTGATGAAAATTGCGGTAGCCGCGCCCTTAAAGGGTATGAAAAGGTAAGATATCGAGCTAACGACTGGAATATTCAGTCGTCGATAAAATCTAAACTCATCATAATTCGATGGCATTTTTCGCCGAGTAGATGTTTTATTAGCAGACGTCTATTTATAAAACACTAGTCAGTAATATATGTTTTCAATAAAAAATTTAATAATGTTATTTTTTAGAAAAAAATTGGTTTTAAACCGCAAAAACCATAAAAACGGAAAACTTTATTTTGTTATAATTTTAGTAACGGTAATATCCAGGACTCTATAGTAACCGAATTTCAGAAATATTCACCTTTTGATTTTAAAATAATTTTACTCTCCAAAATACCTCTGCGCGGGTGGTTTACAGGTGTGTAACATTTTAAAATCAAAGCGCAAGTATTTTTTTTATTTAGGTTATTTTAGAGCCCTAGATATTGTCATATTGAAATTATAAAAACTACTGTTTTCCATTTTTATGGATTTCGTGGTTTCAAATCCTTAGTTTTCTAAATACCGTTTCTAATTTTTTACTCGGGAGCAAAGCATACTACCGCCCAGTATCGACACAAATAAACGTCCGATAATAGAATATTTACTCGACAAAAAAAATCTTATTGAATCATGATGAGCAGTTCAGATTTTATCGGGGATGGATATTCCAGTCGTTCTCTCGTTATTTTACCTTTCCATAACCCTTAATTCCCATCGTATTTGGATTCTATCAATAAATCACTAGCGTGTTGTGTCCTAGTTAATCTCGTTGTGATTGGTACAGTCAAGTAAGTGACGTCACTTCACAAAGACATGCTGCTAATAACCACGAACCATAGCTGAAGATGTGTACGTAAGGAATTGAAGCGAACTAGTGCAAAAATATTTTTGCGGAAACTTCTAGTATCTAGATAATTGGCAGCACTGTTTCTCTCGTCAACAGGCCCAGTTAGAACTACAGTCGGTTCGGGATTAAGTGAGCACTCAATAAAGTCCTACAAAATTTCTATTTTCAACCAATTCGTATCTTTCCGCACGTAACGGCTAAAAAGGGAAATGCCTAACATCGCTTGACACGTCACTTGATGTTTGTGCGTGTAAGATAAACTGTGTAGTTGGTAAGATCTTTATAGTTTGACACAGAAAATTTAATTAATTATATAATGTGCAATTATGTCGAATTCAGTTGGTTTTATTTCATTATTGTATTTTAATAGGAAACGATGCGGAACCATATTCGGTAAATCGCTGCCAACCACACAAGCAGTAATGAAAAAAATGTTTCATGTTGAATATTATGCAATAACGGCTAGTGATATTTTTGAAATGTTAAATTTGTTTTGCACAGTTTATTCCGAACGACCTATACACAGCTTTTAAATAGAACGTTTATGAATACAGTTCACACGTGTTACAAATTGCATCGTCCAATACCGGGCGTGGTGGAGCAGTGATACAAACACTCGTCTCGCATTCGGGAAGATTCGGGTTCGATCACCGGCTCCAGCCATCCTGATTTCAATTTTCCCAAAATTTGCCGAAATCAGCCCAGGGGAATGCTGGGATGGTTCCTGATAACAGGCCCCGGGCAGATTCCTATCCTCTTTCCCTTGTGTATCTCTACCTAGGTCTTGTGCTGTTCGAGGGCACGTCCTAAAACGTTTAAATAAATACAGGATGTTCCATACGTGAGAAAACATCAAGGAAACAATTTTTATTAGTTTATTGCACACTGACAAATAAAATATAGGTTTGAGCAAAGAGGAACGTATCCATATCATATTCTTGTACTGGCGAAGATGTTTGAGAGATGTAGGTAGGTGCAGAATTAAACAGACAAAATTATGGAAATTTCGAACACATGTTCTAAATTTGTATTTTCCTTATGTTTCCTTATTTATGGGACATCCTATAGTATAATAATTATATTACATTTTATTGGCGACTATGTAAAATATTTTCGTTATTTTTCCGTGTCTCTATGAATAGATAGGTGAGGATTATTGACGATAAAATGAACATTTTGGAAAGCCCTGCTTCAGGCAGTATTCCCTCATTTCTACTCTTGTTGCATTAATTGTTTTCTCAAATCTTGACGGGGCGGCGGTGGCCAAACGATCAGACCATTCGCCTCCTACCAAGGCGGTCCGAGTTCGATTCCCGGCTGGGTCGGTCCCTGAGTTTTCGTACTTGGGAAACGCACCGGGCCATTGGTCGGCGGGTTTTCTCTGGGATCTCCCGTTTCCCCCGTCCTTTCATTCCGGCGCTGCTCCGTACTCACCCCATGTCACCTCACACTAGCGCTAAAGACCTGGATGGTAAGCGCTGACCAAAACTTCTCTCAATCTCTCACTCTCTCATGATTTCGGGTATATAGATAAGTACCGAAAATTTCTTTAATGTAATATTTACTTAAAACCACGGCGTTTTATTTGTCTTGAAAGTAATAGACTACAGAGTAAATTTGGTTTTCAACAAAACAGTTTTTTTTTTACAATATCTACTCGCTGTTTGGTTTAAAAGAGTCTTCTAACACGAGTATTGTAAATTAGGAGTCTTTGTCTTAGTTTTATATTTTTCAGCAAAACAAATTATTTATTTACAAAATAACATATTAAAATAAACGGGCAAGGCGGTTTTAAACTGTTGCCATATCGAAAATAATATCGCTAATTATGTGTACACCTATATTAAACGAAACAAAACAGTGGTGAAAAATAATATTTGTAAGGTTCTTCTTACGCGAAAAAAAAAAAAATAAAAAAAAATTCGTTGAATGCAGTATTTACGGAAAAAAATTTTATCTAGCAAATATTGTTTTTTTTATTATTATTTATTCGTTGAAATTCAATAAGTGTACGCTGCATTTTGGACTTGCGATATTTAACCTTTGTGTATTTAATATGGTTATTAATTTTTACTGTGTCTGAGGTTTCAAAGCTACCAATATAATTTACACTGCAAAGTTAAATCATATTACAAAAGAACTTTATTTTTTTATGACTGTTAATCTTCTTTGTTGAAGTCTTGGCAGCAAAATTTAAGTGGCCGTACCTAGTAACCTAACGAGTATCTTCCCAGAATTTGCGTTAAACTATTCAGTAACAGATTTGTGGAATCAGTGTTCGGCCCACGTATGATCAATACGATTTTAATTTAGGTGTTTAAATGTTGATTCCAAGAAATCACAATGATGCGTGTGCTTCGTTACAATGGATTTATAATACACCATTAAAAATTCTAATATAAATGCCGTCCTCAATTAATTTCAATATAAGTTAATGTAATTCGTTCAGTAATGATCTCCAGAGAGAGACGTATCTGGGTTTGAATACGCCGTATATTACTCGTTTTCATACAGGTTTTTAGGCATACGTCAAGCTTAATGATCTTGTTAAACGACCATATTTCAATTTATATGCATTTGTGTCAAACCAATAACCCGCAACAGTGAAAGAAAATATAAACCGGCTAAAATAATTAGTGTCATTAAACAATTTGTACTGTAAATTTTTGGACCGTGTATTTTCCTATATGTGCTATCTGAAGACCACGTGCCAGTTGGAGTTCTTTACTCTTAATGCCAACATTCCACAAGGTTATTAGTGAATGTCCACAAATTTTTCACTGATTCAATATGTGAAAACTGTTATTAATAACAACTTTAAAAAAAACTGTGAATAATCACTTATTAGCTTGTGAGATGTTGGCACTCTTACTGTAAATCTGTGAATATTCACTAATTAAGCAGTGACTATTTTCGCTGATTCAAAATGTTGAAACTGCTCCATCCATCAGTGTGAATCACTCAATATTTACTCATTCAGATTTTGTGTGTACGTAGTTATGTGCTTAGTCATATCTTTGATTAACATCGTAAACTTCAATTTTTGCACTTTATGGTTTTATGTACGCCCCTAAAACCAACTGATATACCAACTGATATACCAAACCTAAAAAAATTTATAGTGTTTAACAATGTTGTAGGCTGTCATTTGACATACATAAAAACAAAAAATAATTAATAAAAATGCTGAATTTTGAAATGAAAATTTAAAATTTTCAACCATTTTTAAAATACACAGATATAGGTTTTTTTAGTTTTCATTGTGTCAAATCACTGCCAATAACATTGTTATGCAGTCTGAATTTTTTCGGTTTGGTATGTCAGTTGGTTTTAGTGGCGTGCATAAAACCGTAAATTGCAATTTTTTATGTTTACCACTCATTACGCAAAAACTATGATAGATACAAAAATTTCCTAAGCGGAAGATTTAATCACAATTTATGTCTCAACTAAGGGAAATAATACTTGGTACAAATAATAAAATTAAAAAATAAGTTAGTTTAGTTAGTTTAGGTTAGTTTCAAAAGTAAAAAAAAAAAAAAAAAAAAAAAAAAAAAAAAAAAAAAAAAAAAAAAAAAAAA